>NDGN011327972.1:0-22459 GCA_002564285.1 Tympanoctomys barrerae
AACCAGATCAAAGCCATGAAATAAGATGGACTTGGGTTTGTAACATATAGTCTGATCTAGGTATTTTTTTTTTTTTTTTAGCTTCCTTGATTTGTTTGGAAGCATTTTTTCCCCCTCAAGAAATGAATAGTGGGCCAGGGAGGTAACTCGGCAGCCTAAGTGTCTGCCTGGCAAGCACAAGATCCCAAGTTCGATCCCCTGTACCACAAATGAATAAACAAATAATAAAATAAATGAATGGAAAGAACAGACTGCATTTATATATTTTTATAAAGTCTTACTATTGAATTTAATTTATTCTCACCAGTGACGTCTTGGCATACAGCCAAAATCTGGTTGCCAGAGGCCAACTGGAATACAATGCAGGCGTATTTCCAGAAAGATGCTATAAAATATTTTTAAGGTTGAAACGGGTAATGGCCCACGCCTGTAATCCCAGCACTCAACAGGCTAAGGCAGGAGGATCATTGTGAGTTTGAGGCCAGCCTGGGCTATATAGTGAGCCCAAGGCCTACCTGAAGTGCACAGCAAGACCCTGTCTTAGGGCTGGGGAGATGGCTCAGTAGAATAAGTGCTTCCTTGGCAAGCACGAGGGTCTGAGTTCAATCCCCGGTTCCGCAAACAAAAACAAAACCAGACCCTGTCCTCAAAGTAAAAAAAGTTAAGGTCAAAGTAAAAAAAGTTAAGGTCATCTACACAACTTAATTTCTTTTAGGACATATCTATATCTATATCTATATATTTAGTACAGGGTCTATAGGGTCTTACTACACAGATTGGACTTACAGTGATCCTCCTGTTTTCAGTCTGCCAAGTGCTGGGATCACAGGTGCTGTCTCAATCACTGTCTCAGCATGCTCCAAGGGTGGGGCTGGTGTGGTGCTGCACAGCAGGGAACACCAGGGTCCCTGGTCCCTGCCTCTGCCTAAGCAGGCATTTTAATCTGCTGAGCTATCTGGTCGGCCCTAGGGCTAATATTTTTAGGGCTTTGGCTAGACAGTATTTAACTCTCCAATGATCTATTTCAATTACCCCTGTATGGTTTATGGCAGAAGGGAATTGCTTACAGAAAAAAGTGACTGAATCTTTTTTTTTTTTTTTTTTGCGGAACTGGGGATTGAACTCTGGCCCTTGTGTTTGCCAGGCAAGCACTTATTCTACTGAGCTATCTCCATGGCCCTGACTGAATCTCTTAAGAGACATAACTTGGGGGCCGGGGAAATAGCTCAGTAGAATAAGTGCTTGCTTGGCAATCCCCGGTTTGCCTGAGTTCAATCCCCGGTTCCATCAAAAAGAAAAAAAGACATAACTTGTTAATAGTAGTCCAGTGTTCATTTATGAAGGGTATTGACTTCAGTTGCTGCAGTCACTAAAATGCTTCATGTGAATATTTTCCTTCAACTTGTTTTGTTATATACAGTATAACTGCCTTGAAATGAATAGCTAATAAAATCCTCTTTAGCTCACTCTTCAAATTCAGTTTTTTCAAGAAAATAAAACAAAGTAAGGGCAGGCCAAATAGCTCAGCAAATTAAAGTCAGTGCCTGCTTAGCTTCAATCCCCGACCTGCCGTGCCAGCCCCAACCCCAGGGCATGCCGAGACAACGATCTGATGGATGAGACTGGGTGCATTCAGGGTGGTACAGCCACAAAGATTTGGGTGTGGTGATGCACACCTACGATCCCAGGACTTGGGAGACTGAACACAAGTGGATCATGAGTCTGATCTATGTAGTGAGACCCTGCAGACCTTGTACTAAATATATTTAAAAAACCCACCAAAATGCATAAACCAACATCCATAATATCCACCTACTATGCTGAATGAATTTAAGGAAACAATTTTTGATACTTAAAAATAGCCAGGTGCAGCGGCACACACCTGTAAATTCCAGTACTCTCAAGGCTGATGCAGGACAATCACCAAGAGCTGAAGGGCAGCCTGGGCTACATAGTGAGACCCTGTCTCAAGAAAACTAAACCAAAGACCAATAATAACTTCACAAAAAACCAAAACCCTTATTCCTGCTCTTTACAAACTACTGAAGTTATTTTCTGTATCACTGTTAAACTGACAGCTTTCCAGAGATCACCCTACTACTGGGGATTGAACCTTTACACTGAGATCACCATTATTATTATTATTATTATTACTACTACTATTATTTTCCAGAACCGGGGATTGAACTCAGGCCCTTACCCTTGCCAGGAAAGCGCTTATTCCACTGAGCCATCTCCCCGGCCCCATACCCTTAATTTTTTGAGATAGGGTCTATGTACTTCAGGCTGGTCCTCAAACTTGCAGTGATCCTCCTGCCTCAGCCTCCCGTATGTTGTGATTGTAGCTGTGCACAACTACGCCTCTTTTTTTCAGATAGGTCTTCCTAACTTGCCCAAGCTGGGCTCAGACTTGGAATCTTCCTGCCTCAACCTTCTAAAGTACTGGGACTAAAGGTATACATACTTTTACGTGATGTATATGCTTGGCTTTGTGGTATGTGTTTTGAATCCACAATTTCTGCAATGGAGTTGTAGGTCTAGTTTTATTAATTTTGGTACCAAATTTAAGCATAGTTATTTTGGTGCTGGGATTAAGCCTGCTGGGCAAGTGCTCTCCCAGTAAGCTACAGTCCTAGCCCCAAATTTTGGCCTAATAATTGAATTTCCCATTTAAGGTCTTGGAAATTTACGGTTTCCCATTGTGCCTTCCATTGAAGTAGCTGTGATTATATGATGAAAGATTGCCCTCTTGTGGTGTACTGAAAGAAAAATCAGAAAGGATGCAAAGCCAGGCAGGTGGCTTTGACAGCACTGGGTGGGACAGGCCTGTCCTGTTCAGGGGGTGCTCTATAGCACTGGATGTTTTCCCTCAATATCCATAGTAACAGACAGCTGGCTGTTTTCTGTTCTCAAGTATTTTCTGCTGCCTATCATCACTTTTGCATAATTTCTGAAATCTCCCAATTTTTCACTCAACAGACCCATATTCATTGGTACCAGTAAAGCTAATGAGACATTCAGGCCCACGCAGAATCTACTGGGGATGGGATCAGGAGATTCAGCAGAAAGTCAGCTTGATGCCTTCTGTTTTGTGGTTTTGGAACTAGGCTGGTATGGCTTTCTACTGAATGGTCACGAAACAAACCTCTTGAGGAAATTGCAAAGACATTAAAAAGAGCTAAGAAAAAAAGTACAAGAGAATAGACACAACAACATGGATAACGCTGTGCACCAAGTACATTGGGCAGTATTTATTCTGCTGTACCCATGTCAATAGCTGGGCTAACTATTCTGGGTAACTGAACACTACAGCGAACCAAGGGTTTGCCCTTACAGAGCTGCATTGTCATGAAGTTATTTATTTGTTTATTGATTTAGGTACTTGCTCTAATTCAGGCTGGTCTTGAACTCACCATGTAGTCCAGACTGGCCCTGAACTTGGCAACACCCCTTCTTTGCCCTCCCAAGTGCTGGGATTGCAGGCATGCGCCACTATGCCTGACCTCGTGGAGAAATTTAAATGAACAAATGTGTTTGGTAGTTTAAAGATGTTAGGAAGGAAAATCAAGGTTAGAGGGGATGGGATAGAGAGGGGTGTTTTTTTTTTTTTTCTTAATAAGACCACTCAGAGACTGATTGCTCCTGTAAGGCCATACTTAAGCAAGGACCAGCTAAGAGTGAGACCTTGAGGGAGACACTTGTAATCTGAAGCAGGCCAGAGCACTCCATGTGTACGTACTGCATCAGTGAACACAAAACTTCTGGACCAAAGAAAATAAAGATTCTGTGTCACTAAGTTTTATTTCTCATGGCATAAAGTATTGTATATCACTGTATGCCTGATTGAACAGGCACAAAACAACTACTCAAAATGACTTCTGCATTTCATCTCTTTCCTAATAACTTCAACTGTGTACTGATTCTGCTCTTAATTGACTAATGTACAGGTATACCTGTGGCTGTGCGCAAAGTGTGAGGAAAAACTTACTCATAAATGAAAACTTTCAATGTTTTATTTTTGACTGCAGCTGTTTACAGAAATATAGTTGCGAGTATACAAATGTTCCAATAGAAGCAAAATATCTTTTTAATATTTAACAAGTTATCACAGATAGCTAAAAACACAGATGCAAATGAAATTCCCCCAGAGAAACTCAAAATATCTGGTGTCAGTGCTCTGAAATCCCAACTATGAAAGCCATATACACAAAAATGTAACCTTTATATCACTGCAGGACGAGAAGAAGGCAGTTCAGTGGTTGATCAGTGTGCTCAAGCAAATAAAATTAAAAATTAAAATGGCAGAAAGGTACCTAAACCACTTGCGAACAGATTAATTAAATATATATAGCATACTTACTGAAAGATTAAGTAAAAGACATGAATGACATTGAGTAAAAGTTGTCAAAAAAAAGCAAATCACTTGGAGCTTATCACTGGAAGCAAGTGAAGAAGGTGAGTAGGTACATTCATTAGATCAAAAGAAATGAGCAAGGTTTTTGGAATCAGTCTGTTACTAGTTCAGTCACGATCACTTCAGTGCAGGACAGTTCTTGTTTTGAGACAGAATCTCTATGTATGTTAGGCTGGCCTTAAACTCACTATGTAGCCCAGGCTGGGCTCAAACTTGTGATCCTCTTGTCTCAGCCTCCCAGTGCTGTACACGCATGGGCCACCACACCTGATGAGGACAGCTCTTTATTAGACACAGCAGTCTGATTCCAATCCCACTCTCACACATCTGAGATCTTTTGTGTATGTTGTCCTGAGGTGCACTAGCTAAAATAATAATCAGTCTCTACACATCAGGAAAAATGATTTCTGAGGGAGGGGAAAAGAATGAACTAGAGTAAGCAAATAGGCATAACAGGGTTAAACAAAAATTTTTTGGTACTGGGCATTGAACTCTGGACCTCAAACTTGCTAGGCAGGCACCATGCCACTGAGCTATATCCCCAGCTAAACACAAAATTTTTAAAGGCGATTATTACATTGGGGTTGAAGAACAGTGGTACAATTCTTTGGGCAGAGGAATATACAGTACTATGCAATAAAGAAGGTAAAAGGAAGAAAGGAGGAATGTAACTAGAGCATCTCCCAATAGTTTGCCTATGAACTCACTAGCACCAAAACTTGTAGAATAAGCCACTTAAACTTCCACTGCTAGTATTAAGGAAGGATAGCAGTGGTGATTTTTAGAAAATGATTATACACTTTTAATCTGAAAAGTGAATTTTTTCTTTCATGAATTAACTAATTGGTGATTTGTAAACAGTGGAAGGAAGATTAGAATACTTATGGAGGTACTGGATTGGACAAGGAAATAAAAATGAATAAATCTATCTTGTGGCTACTTTACTATGATGCTAACAACTGAGAAAGGGAAAATACCCAAATTATATAACCCATTATCTTGTTTAATATTTATTTTAGCAAATAACTCTTATCTGAAGCATAAGCTCCAAAGATAGTTATGTCTCTACTGTAACACTGTTATACTGCAGTAAGCTACTTTTGAAGAAGTTTTACCTAATAAAAGAATTCAAATAAGGTGCTGTTTGCCTAGCCATTTTACTTACTATCTCAGATACAAATATAAGGAATGATAATTTTGTACTGAGTTGATCTAGCCACAGCAAAATTATGGTCTGCTAGTAAAGTAAGATGCAATGAAAAAAAAAAGCTTGTATTACACTGCCTACAATGTACCCATATTATGGATAAACAGGAGAAGTTAGCACCCATCAATTATCTTAGCTACTTAAATGTCCTAAGAATTAAAAGAAATATTGAACATTGCACCTATATATTTAAATGTTATTTAATGTAAACTTTTGGTAAGTGGTAGGTAAAATACCAACTAACTTAAATGAATTGTCAATAACCAGACTAACTGTACATGGATGTAAAACACATGTATTTCTTAGGTAGTATGAAGAATAAATTATCACTGCCAATAAATGATTATAGATAACTGGCTAAGCTCAGTTCACATAAAGGACAATGTATAATCTCATCTCCATAAGTAGGAAAAGAAACATTTTTGCTCTCACTAGATAAATTATTTTATACCAATGGTTCTTAAACTTTAGTGTGCATCAGAACCACCTGGAAGGCTTGTTAATGCTGCTCAGCTCCATTTCAATCTACCTGGGATAAGGTTCAAGAATATGCCTTTCTAACTAGTTTCCAGGTGACACTTATACTAGCTGGTGGCTAAGGAGCATACTTTTAAGAACCATGGTTTACATGTGGAAACGTTCATAATATAATATTCTCATATAAGAACATAAAATATACAGAAGTGAAACTGGGCTTTAACTCATTGTCAAAGATATAGATTAGTAACATTTTAATGTTTCTAAAATGGCTTGTTAAACTTTAATAATTTCCCCTTAAAGTCAGTTACATTTCTAAGCCCCATTATAAGGTCATTGTAGAGAATATCCACATAATACTTATACCAAGTCAGATATCCAAATTAAAAAGGACACAGTATTCTAAATAGTTAAGATCCATTCAGTAAGAAAGAATCATTACTGTTTGGCTTCTTTGGAATGACTAAAGTGCATAATGTCAACAGGGTATTAAGAATATTGCATAAAAATTTGTAGTCCTCAGTGGCACTAACAATCACAAAAATTCCTGCAAGTGGAAGGGAACTCGATCCAAAAACATCACAATCCCAACCTGCGCTTTCTTTAAGCACCATCCCTGTGATGAGGAGCTGGAACAAAACAAAATTAAGAAACCCAGAAAGACATTCAGTCTAATTGTACCTAGTAAAAATAAATTATTTTCTTAGGCCTGAAAGGATTCAGCTATAACTTTTTCCTTATTTTTTTGACACTAGTTTTCTTAGGCAAATTACTGAGGCTCTAAAGGGCAAGAAATACACTACCTGGGAGTGGTGGCACATGCCTATAATCCCAGCACTTGAAAGGCCAAGGCAAGAGGACTGCCCCAAGGCCAGCCTGAACTACAAGCAAGACCCTGTCTCAAAATAAATCACAAAACACAACACAACAAAAACCCTAAAGTGCACTACAATGGATTGCTTTGCCTTGCCATAGGAAAACTGACATTATCAGGCCTTAGCTAAACTGTATTTTAATGATTTTTCATTCATCTAATTAAGATCATAAAAAGACGTTTTATAGTTCCTGAAATTTACACCCATTTGTGTACAAGTCCTCTCATATATACAGTAAAAATTTCACTAGTATTCAAGGCTTGCTGCTTATTTTTTGAGAGGAAGACAAATTTATATAAGCCTAATCAGTAATCTTAACTCTCCCGTAAGGACCAATTCTAGCAATGCATCTCTCCCACTATTCTTAAGTCAAAGGAACATATGAAGTATAAAAAAAACAAAAAACAAAAAACAAAAAAACCAGTTATTACATGTTTTTGGTGATAGTGATAAATGAAGTAAGAAAGGGGCACTATCATGGTAAAAAGGCACTTTTCCCTAAACAATTTCATCTGGATACAAATGTAAAAAATCTCCTGAAAGGCAAGTGGAATAAAAACAAAATTTTATTAATGTATGAGACTTCAAATATTAAAATAAATTTTAAAAAAGTTATTAGAGCATTTCTGAGTATCATTCATAAAAGATATTGTAGATTATCCTGATAGTACACTATAACAATATCTACATTTTAGCTCTAGTGACACAAATAGGCAGAAGGAAAAACCTCTTTTTTAATATATGAGATTCTAATTCATTTACTAGGATATATACTGAATTTCTTTTTTCTTTTGGTAATGCTGGGTATGAAACTCAGGGTCTGGCACATGCTAGGCAAGTGCTCTATCACTGGGCTATACACAGCCCCTGAGTTATTTCTCTAATCTATCTGCTGAATTACAGTTTCTCTTTCATTAAGAACTTCTGAATAGCCAAAGGCATGCAGATATACAATGGCTGTCTTGGTTAGGGAAGAAACCTATTGGTTAAGATAGGTCTCATGATTTCCAGTTAGTTTTAAATAATCAGGAAATAGATATCAGATGAGAAAAATTTTAACAGAAAGATGAAAAATTCTCAATTATTCCTAATAAATATAACTATGTCAAATTTACCAATTTAATTACTAACTTATTTTATTCTGGTCTTTCTTTGTTGATGTATCTGCTAGACTTCACTTTTCTGAAACAAGCATATATAGTGGCTTAAAAGGGCAAAAGGAATTATTTTAGTTTTAAAGGGACACAGATACATCATCTTCCTTATTTCCTTTGACATTATTTTTCCTGGGAAGATTAGCCAAAGTTTTGATGGGCAAGAAATACATTCTAATGAAATTTCAAACACATTATGTATATATAAAAGCAAAGAATGTTGGAAAGAAAACAAGGGAAGAAGGAGGAGATGGGGGAGAAGAGGAAGGAGGTGAACGAAGGAAGGTCCCTTACAAATAGTACTTCTACAATGAATAAAGCCCTTTAAAACCTGTTCTAGGGAGAATAGATAAAACAGACCTTCATTGGCTAAATAACAACATGAGCTTCTAAATCCTAAGTAACGTGATACTCTTATATTAATATGATAAAACTCAGAAGCAAAATATTACTTCTAATTATCTTCTATTGGTGTAGATATATAATGGAATGATAAGGAATAACTCACATAGAGACAGACACAGAGATAAGCTCCAAGCATTTGTGTGGGTTGCTGAAAGCAAGAATAACTGAATGTAACAGCATTAAAAACATGTAGTTCACAGTTTATTTTGGTCTTTCTGCCATAAATTAATAAATTGTTGTTTCCAAGGCCTTTGCTGGCTCACTGAGTTTTCTACAGTTTCTAGCTGTAACTTGTAACAGTAATTAGGAAACTGCATTATTAGCATAAGTATCAACCACTGAGCTAATTCTTCAATAAAAAGACAAATACTCTTTGTAACCAAATCATATATTCAAAATGTCGAACCTATATTGACTTTTAGGGGTAAGGAACATTTAACAATGTTAAAAAAACAAAAAGAAAAAAAATAAACAAAAAGCTATCAATAATTATTAAGAATATGGTAGCATATCACAGCCCTTGTATAAATAACCACAAAATTTATGAGAATAAAAATTGGGTTTTATGCCTCCATCTAATCAAACCACTACAGTTCAGGTGTATGTTCTGTTCCAAACCTAGATTATTATAAAACAGAAAATTGGTCCCAGTGACTTGGCATTGCCAATCAGTATTTTGAAAGGATAGACCTCTTGCTAAATCACAGAATAGAAGCACCACACAAGCCAGTCTTCTTGCTACCACTTCATTCATAGTGCAATATTAACATACTTTCTAACTGGAACTTGATGAACAAATAGACTTGAGTATCCTACCTACCTAATCTCAGAAGCAAATTCAGAGATAAATGTATAGTGTTTAGAAAATTATTTCTTTTTTAATACCTGCTGGGTTTGCTTTCTCAGACATAATAGGCAGCTCTCTAGGGTTAGAGTTTTACATTTTAAAACTGAAGCACTGGATTGTGTGGCTAATCCTTCTCATAACCTGAACTATATTGAGTAATTTTTCCTGAAAGGGGCAGGGAAAGAGATATATTGAGAAAAATACTTTTGGTTCAGAGAATTTATAAAGTAGTTCTAGATATTACAAGAGGGGGAAAATGTTATTAAAATTACAAACAATGGGTTTTTTTTAGTGTTTTTATAAATAAAAGGCATAGAATACAGAAAGCCAATTAACAATAACAATAATAAAATATTAAATATATGGTGAGCAAAGACTGAATGGCTCATTCTTGTGAAACACCAATTGACACAACTGTCTCAATAGGTTTCCTTACTCATTAACTTTTTGCTGAGTCAAAGATCCAGCAAACGTACAGAAAGCTGCCTTTAGCCCACTAATAACATCAAGGAACTGCCTGA
Organism: Tympanoctomys barrerae; assembly: GCA_002564285.1. Classification (NCBI taxonomy): domain Eukaryota; kingdom Metazoa; phylum Chordata; class Mammalia; order Rodentia; family Octodontidae; genus Tympanoctomys; species Tympanoctomys barrerae. Next base: position 9,901 of record NDGN011327972.1, read on the forward strand.
TGGAATGGCTACAGATGAACAGGTCATTTGTTTCAAAAGGTACTTAAATACTCAATAAAGACATAACAAACCCCCCCCCCACTGTTATCAGACGCCACGTTGTGGTAGAACATCAGACAAACTCACAAATTTACCACAAAAATGTGTGGCAAAAAGAATAGTTTATATATATGTATATATATAAATTTCTATATTTATGCCAATGTACTCACTCAGTACAAATAGCAAAATAGTATACCATTTCCTAAATACAAAATATAGCTTTCCAAAAAAATGAAACACACATTAGATATAAACCATCCAAAACTTGAACGATTGAAAACTGTATTCAAAATTAAATGACCCAGAGTAGGTCTCTTTCTGAAAAGTTCCCTTCATATCGGCAAGAAGCCTGTACTACTGAAAACGTAATTCAATACCTCTCAATCAGAGAGAGAGAAAGAAAGAAAGTGGGGAGTGGAAGGAAGTATAGAGAATAAAGAGAAAAACAGAAGAGCACATTCAGAGAACAAAGGAAGACATCACAAAAAGGGTAAAATCTAGCTATATAAACAAAACCAACACCAAAACTTCACACAGGACAATTAAATTTATAGGATAGGAAGAGGGGAGAAAAAATATCAAACAGAAAAGTAGCCTCTAATAACAATTAACAGGCTATTTTTTTGTACATTTAAAAACGAATGGACAAGGACACCAAAACTTTGTATCAATACATAGAAGCCACACACACATGTTGGTCTTACACTGCATTGACAGCTTTCCACATGCCCAAATAAAAATGAGACATAAGCACATATCCAGACACAGGCGGTAGTTAGAAGCAGGCATCCCATGGGTGGCAAGAACACCCAAAACTGTATAACTAACGCTACATCTGCAAGTTCTGGAGTGTGTTATTTTGCTCTTTATAGATGTAACACAAGTTAGTACAATTCATTTTAAGTCAATGATATGACCCTATAAAGCCTAAGGCTTGTGGGAGCCATCAGGTAAGTGACCTTTTAAACTTTAAAGCACTGAGGTAACAAGTGAATTATATTCACTGCAGCTCAGGGAAAAGATGTTTCAAGAGAAAGTTTAGTTTGCCTTTGTTTTTTTAATGAAATTTATACCATTTTTCATAATTATTATATGTGCTGCTGAAACAAGCACTATACTGTTTTCTATTACAGGGGAAAATTTAAAGACTTCAGGACAGCACCGTTCATGGGGATGGGGTATGGGGGATAGATGCACTATTTTTTCAACAACTGGCTCCCAATAATTTCTAAAGAGTTCTTGCTCTGCACTGCAGAGTTGCTAGGTCACCCTGGGTCAAAGTGGCCTTTCCCTTTTAGTTGCTACAGGGTCATAGTAGTATATTAATAGTTGTCTAATTTAAGTGGAAAATAACAGATGTATATAAAAGAGAATTTCAGCCCAAGATGGGGTTAAGAAGAAAACAGACTAAATTACTGTCGGTTACGGCTGTAAGAGGGTATCAGAACATAATTTACTATGTATTATTCCCCTCTGCATTTTTTCATAGAGCAAAGTAACCATTTTCAATGCAGTTATGGCTAAACCACTTAGTAGAAATACGGAAAACTTAACTCTAACAAACAAAATCAATAGCATTCCAGCTGTCTCCAGTTTTGTAAAGTATGTTATTATCTGCTTTTGTATTTATTCTAGAGTTCTCTTATTTGTGTAGAGTTCTTAATACAACTTGTGAGAATGTTATCCCTTCAATTTCTCCATAAAAATGAAAGATTCCTTCACTTTGGCCAACAGCTGTAATATATATACATATACACATATATATATAGCCTTAGTTAATGAACTTTCATAAACCTTGTGACTAAAATAATGCAATAAAGAAAATGACCAAAAGTAAACATGACAAATATTATTTTCTAATAGCAATAATAACTGAGTGGTTCAATTTTGAATTTAAACTGCACTTTTAAAGAAACTGTGCCTAGGAAAATGGCAACAATTATTTCTGTCAGAAATTCAACAGATTCCCAGTCATCACTGTTATTAGGAATATAAAATATGAAGATGTTAACATTGGTGGTTAATTATGCAACAGATAGCATTGGTATGCTCTTCTGCAGTAAGAAGAAAATGTAACCATGTACTCAAGTTTTTTATATTTTGTTTTCAAAGTAATATAGTTCAGTAAGCTTCATGGACCACACGATCTCCAGACATCTTGGAATCACGATTTTTCCCCAAGGAATTTCTAAGGAAAAAAGTGGGGGTGGGGGTGGGGGAAAGTTTAATGTAATACGAAAGTATTTTTTTTTTCCTATAATAGGACATTTTACTTTTGCTTTTTTCTTATTTGTTTATTTTTTTGGGCAGTGAGCCTAGGGCTGACACATACTAGGGTAAGTGATCTACCACGAATCTCTATATCCCCAGCCCCTGGTACATTTCAGACATACATAATAACATTTATCCTGGAATTTGTACCTGTACATAATATATCTTGTTTCTTTTCTCTCATTTTATACCCACTTCAGATGCTTTTCTTCTACCGTTTCCATTTTTCCCCCCTCCTCTTTTTTTTTCCTCAGTATCCCCCCAACACTCCTCATTTGAACATTTTCTTTCCAAGGAAGAAAGTACTTAGAGAAAATATTTATAAAATGTGTCTCCCAAAATAAATAAATAAATAAATAAATAAATAAATAAATAAATAAAATGTGTCTCCCTCAAAGAACTCAAAATATATTTTAGGATAAAAAATATTTATCATACTTATTGTTCCACATACTTTTCTCACTTGATAGTAATTTAAGAAAAGAAAAATGAGACATGATCATTTCTAATATATAGTATGAAGGAAACACATTTTATAACTCATCAGATTTTTGTTATTTGTAGACAAAGTTTAGAGCCAAAAGGAATGCCCAATATTAACAATATGTCCATAAGCTATCATTCAGAGTAATTTATCATCTTGTGAGAAAGCACTATTTTAATAGATTGTAGTCTAAGAGATGCTTTAATTTAACCAAAATTGATGACAAAAATATACGGACGCTTTTCTATAATAAGCCAAAATATATTTTAAATACTTACATATCCAGTTAAAAGGAGCCAGTCAAGTTGTTCCCTTGGTTTTGCAGAGAAACAAGTAAATCAATCTTTTCAATGTTCTGGTTAGCATTTATAGAGGATGCCAGTGGAGAATTCTCAGGCATTTGCTGAGAAAGAAGTGTTGTCACAGGTGACTGGCCCTCGGTTTGTGGCTGGCCTGGCTGACTTATGGCCATCAACTGCTCTGGCAGTGTACCTGGTCCAGAGGTTAAAAGCTGACTACAGTCTGCAGAGACAGTGAAAACAGAAGCTACGTGGTTAGTTAAGATTCATGACAAAATTAGTTGCCATGGGAAGTTTGTAACTGTATTTTTATCTAGCATACTACTAAAAGTGAGACATCTGACCACCTCAGAAAAAGGTTTTCAAGGAATGATATTTGGCTTCATCTTAGGTTTTCTCTTAAATAGTATAAAATTCAATTTTTCTTAGATAACAACAACCTAACTCCTATGTAATTCCTCCTTGATAAATCAACATTGAAGACAGGAGCATACCTCCTTACAAACTACTTATTCTAGTTAATTGGCTGAGATACTGTCATTCTTACTCCATTTTCCTTTCAGGTTTATAGCTTAAAATGTTAAACATTACCATATTTAATCTTCCCAATGCCCTTGTCAAGTATATAATGTTGCTGTTTTAGAATGTGAAAATTTAGCCCTATGAAGGTCAACTAAACTGTCCAAGATCTCATTTTTTATTTTATGTATTTGGTACAGGATCTCACTACACAGCTCAGATTTGTAGGGATCCTCCTGTTTTCAGCCTCCCCAGTGCTGGGATTACAGGCATGTGCCACCACAGCTGGACTAGGTCACCAGCTTAGTGCACTCAGGGGCAGAGCCAGCAGGGCATGCTGTACTAGTGATTGAACCCCAGACCCTGCGCTTGCCTAAGCAGTCACTTAAGATCCTGTATTTTTTAATTGGCAGAATTACAAATATACTCTATGCTCTTAAAAATAATGTATTTTGCTTTCAAGATAATGCAAGGGGGGAAAACCTCCAAAATAATAATGTAAACATTTTAATTGGGTAAAGAGAAATTAAGAGTTTCTTACTATTCTGAATGCCAAATAAGAACATTCCTGAAGTCGGCTGAGAGGAGCCAGAATTCTGTAGTTGGTTCATTGTGCTCCCTGCAGTGTTGTGAAATAAAGTAGACTGTGGTTGAGGTGAAGATGTAGCTCCCTGGATTCCAGGCAAGTTGTTCTGAGAGGAATAAAGAGAAGACTGCTGCATGTCTTGTTGGCTTATACTGGTCTGCAAAGCAGACATAGATGCTGGAGACAGAAAGAGTGTAACTTGCTGCTCTTGAGAACTAGGTGACCCTTGTACCAACTGAATCTGGGGAGAGCTATGGAACAAGGAGGTCTGTGAAGACTCAGACTGAGTAGGACCGGGATTCTGAAGTGAGGACACTGTGGGCTGATTCTGAAATTGCATGGGCTGTTGCTCTTGATTCATTGAGGCCATATTACTTTGTTGGTGAAAAATTGACTGGTTCTGTTGCTCCTGACTAGCCATTGGATTTTGATTTGGGCTAAATATCATGTTTGGTGGTTGCTTTTGAGATGCCATTGAAGCCATGGTATTCTGATTACTGAATAAAATATTTTGCTGCTGCTGCTGCTGCTGTTGTTGTTGTTGCTGCTGTTGTTGTGGCTGCTGCTCCTGAGATGGAGAGTTACTCTGCATGGCCACTATTGAGTGCTGTGCCTGGAAAATTGCTCCTTGTTGGTTCTGAGGCATTGGATTAGGTGGAAGGGAGCCCAGTGACACCTGAGGCTGAAATAAGCCTTGCTGGGAAGACTGAGCCTGATCTTGGGAAAGCAGAGGGTTCTGGATGTGTGATATTGGAGACTGTTGTTGGAAAGCAGCTTGCTGTTCAGTATTTGATGTTGATTGAAGTGGGGAAATTGAGTTCTGTGCAAAAAATGAAATCTGTTCTTCTTGGGCTACTGTGCTAGTTTGAAGATTATTCATAGGACTCTGGGAAAGAAATATGTTGGGTGACTGCTGGTCTTGTGGAACTGAAGAGCCTTGCAACACAGCAATGGTACTCTGAGAATGAAACATTGGGGGCTGCATTTGTTCAGAGGATGGTGTAGAAGTTTGACTGTGAACAATAGGATTTGGACTATGAAAAATAGAACCTTGAGCTTCCTGGCTAAGATTTTGAGCATCAGCAATAGGATTTTGAGGATGAAAAAGTTGAGCCTGTGAGTGAGAAGACTGCGGCAAAAAATTCCCAGACTGAAGTGACATCATGTCATTTCCTTGCTGGAATAAACCATTACCTTGTTGCTGGGTACCACTACTCTGAACACTCATCATACTTTTTGTAGATGAAAAAAGGTTAACTTGAGGTTGGTTGTCCCCACTATGTTGCATTTGGACCATGGTCTGAAAGACACTGTTCTGAATTTGTTTTGCTTGTGCTCCCGTTTCTTCTCCATCTCCTGAACTTGGTGTTGGAAACATGGTAGTGCCAGGGGTGGCAACTTGCTGTGTGGTGGTTGTAGAAGTTTCATTTCCAGAAACTGCAGGAGGAGTAGAAAACAATTCACACTGCATTTGTATGTCATCGTTGGTAGATAATGCACTCATCATGTGAGAAGGTTGCTGGTAAACTGGAGACTGTTGAAGGTTTCCATTTGCTGAAGGAGTTGAAGGAAATAACTCTGACTGAATCTGGGCAGCTGCTTGGCAAATACTTTGTTGCATTTCCATCACCATTGCAGCTGATGGTTCCATCACTTGCTGTTGCTGTTGCTGCTGTTGCTGATTAGACAGTGTGCCTTCAGCCTGTGGATGAACGCTTTCAGCTCTTCCAGGTATTAAATTATCTTGTCTGGTGTGAACTGCTGATTCTGTCGAGGAAAACATTGCAGGACTTACACTATTTTGAATTTGACTGACTTGTTGAAAAATACCTGCACTGAGTTGTTCTTGAACATTCTCATTACCATCTGGAGCAGAAAATAAAACTGAAGATAACTGTTGTTGTGCCTCTAAAACTTGCTGGACCAAGTCCACACTTCCACTGTTGCTACTAGCAGTACTGCCTGTAAAACTTCCTGCTTGCAACTGCTGAATAGTATTCTGTAGCTGACTCACACTATTCGGTGATGGAAAAATATTTGATGAAATCTGCTGCTGTAAAGTCTGTGCTTGTTCTTGTAGTGGTGACTGCTGCTGTTGTTGTGAGGCCTCAGTCAGCTGTGACAAATTAACCACTGTACCATCTGACTGTAATACTTCTCTAGATTGAGTTTCTCTTGCCTGAAACTGTGTAGCCTGCTGGAGTAATGCCTCAGTGCCAGGTAGCTGACTAGAGGCAGAAACTGTTGGAAAGGTCCCAGACTGTGATATGTCCTGTGTTTGGATAGTAGTCAGAGTTTCTGGATTGTATGCCTTGGGCTGAAGCTGCTGCTGCTTTTCATTTTCCGAAGGTAAGTGGGAAGATGATGGAGATGAAAAGGATGCATTTCCTGGTATGTTAGAAATATTTTCTAAAGTTTGCTGAGTTGATCCAACTGTCTTTGCAGTCTAAAAAAACAAAAAAAAACCCAAACAATGTGTATATGTAAACATTAAATAAAATATGACACTTAAAAAAGTATTACTTTTCTAAAAGTATATGTAGGACCTATTTTCCACTCAAATAATGATTTATAAAACAGGCATAAGACAATGATAATATGTATGATTTTAAAGTATTGTAAGCAAAGAGTCAAGCATGAAAGTATGTTAATATTCAACTACTGGGCCGGCAAGATAGCTCAGCAGACTAAGTGCCTGCTTAGGCAAGCACAGGGATCAGGGTTCAATCCCTGGCACCACAAGCCACACCAGCTCTGCCTCTGGGGTGCTGAGCCAGCCACTGAAACCAGGGCCTGTGACACCAGCACTGGGGAGGCTGAAAACAGGAGGAGCACTATGAGTCTGAGCTGTGTAGTGAGACCTTGTACCAAATACATAAAATATTCAACTACTGATATACCTTGGCAAATTAAGGATAATAATAGGACATTAATTCTATGGTTTATGATTAGCAGACTTCCAAATACCTCCCATTTGGCCAGCAGTAACATTACAGAGAGGAAAAGTAAGTGAAAAGGGGAGCAGGAGTTATGGAAATACACTGAAGAACTGGAAATATGTTTTGGTTTTTTTTGTACCAGGGATCAAACTTAGGACCTTGCACTTGCCAGCCAGGCACTTTTGCCTCTGAGCTATCTCCCTGGTGACCGGAAATAAAAATGGTTTAATTCCAAAAATGCTAACAGACATTTTGGGCAGGACGAATACAAGGAATGGTTATGCAGTTGGGGCTGGCCTTAAGCACACACTCACACTCCTGCTTCAGCCTCCAAAGTATTCAGATTACAGGTGTGTACCACCTATGCCAACTAATAATCATTTATCAATACTCCTCAAAAAAAAAATACTCAAGACATAGGTATTATTTTTTTGTCAAAATATATATAAAACATTTACTCTGAAAAGTAAAATTCATTGTGTATTCAAAACAAAAGACATGTGAAAGAAACAGGGAAAGTAAATAGAGTAGTTTTATATGTGAGGTTAAAATTAGGGGCATTGGTCATTACAACTCACCTTAAAAATAGGTGATGATCTTTTTTCTGCTGTTATTTCCATTGGAGTAACATCTTCACTCTTAATCATACTGCTTGATATCAGTGGAGTGATCAGGGCATTAGGAAGGATATTTACCTTATCTAAGTTACATCCGGTAGTTTTCATCGCTGTATATACATATACACACATTAAAAAGAAGCAAAGTTTAAAACCACGAAAATAACCAACTAACTATAATTAACATGTTAACTCTAAGCCATGATTTAGGATTTTTTTTTGGCTAGTTCTGGCTGTCTTAAGGGCAGATGTGGCACGTCCTGTGGGGCTGGGGATTGAACTGTGGTCCCCTGCACCTGACTGCATTTGCCTAAGTGGCGCTTCAAAAAACCGAGCTATTGGGCAAGCGCCCCAAGTCATGATTTAAATGTATATTTTTTGATACTATAATGGTAGTACGATACAATATTAGTGGATCAAGATATAGCATTCCTTTTTTTAAAGACCCCAGAAAATGAAGTTTTACACACACAGTGCTGGGGATGAACCCAGGGCTTTATACATGCTAGGCAAGTATTATACCAAAGTTATCTCCAATTCCCTTGTCAGCAGATTAAGCATTAAAAAGCTTAAGTAGTTCAACTATCAAGCTACATCTCTGAAGTCCTTCCCAAGTACCCTGAATTACACTATCCAACATGACCAAGTTATAATTTAGCACACAGCCTAGAAATCTCCAGGACATTTAACTGTTCAATTGCAATGGTGAATCTTGTCTTAGCACATGGCTGGTTGGCAAAATAAAGTGACTTTTTTTGGAGGGGGTGTCTTGCTGTGTATAGGCTGGCCTTGGACTTACTGTGTAGCCCAGGTTGGCCTCAAATTCATGGCAATCATCCTGCCTCAGGCTTTATATAATGCTGGGATTACAGGCATGTACTACCATGCCCAGCTAAATATTTTTATTAATAGCATTTCAGGTCTAAGGTTTCTGTAACATTTTTGGTTTTGTTCTTTTGAGTCAGGGTGGTGCTATGCAGACCAGGATAGCCTGAAACACCCTATCCTCTTGCCTCACCTACTCCCCAGGCTGGGGGCATGAGCCACCATACTGGCAATTTTTTCAATACTTTAAAAGTTTACATTATGGTTCAATTAAACTACATACACATACATATTTACTAATAACTGGATCCCCCATATAGTTACCGTATAATAGCTACAAAGTGTGTTTAGATCTACGTTTATTAACCCCTCATGAGAATAGACAAAATTAAGAAAAAGTCTTTGCTCATCCTAAATTGACCAAAGACCAATACATTACTGATGTAGATACATAAGAAAAGATAAAGTTTTTTTTTTCCTGGCACTGGGGATTGAACTCAGGACCCTGCGCTTGCCAGGCAAGCACTTCTTCTACTGAACTATCTCCACAGCTTCATGGCTTAATATAAAAACTGCAAAAAGTCAATACAGAAAGATCCAGTATATATAAAAAATTACCTAATTTCCTTCCATGATACTACATTATACAGTACAATTAACCTCAACATTTATACAGTCCACTGATCTTGTTCAGTTATTAGTACTCATGTATATGTGAATCTATTTAGTTCTATGCAACTCTATCATGTGTAGACTCATGTATCACAATCAGAGAGAGAGGTATTCTGTCACAAGTACCTCTATACTGGTTGCTCTTATATAACCTTAATTTCTACCACCTTCTGCATACATTCTATTGTGGCAATAAATCTGTTCTACATTTCCATAATTCTGTCATTTTTAAGAATATTATGTAAATCCCAGCACGTGGGAGGCTGAGGCAGGAGGGCTGCATATTGAGTTCAAGTTCAGCCTTAAAGACATAGTGAGATCCTGTCTTTAAAAAAAAAAAAAAGCAAAAAGCTGTATGAGTGGAATCACACAGAATATACAAAGTGTAACTTTTTCTTTTCCCCAGTACTGCAGGTTGAACCTTAGGGGCTTTGTGGCTGCTAGGCAAGTGCTCTACTATTAATCTATACCCCTAGCCATTTAAAAATTTCATTTTGCAACATGGTCTTACTAAATTGTCTAGACTGGCCTCAAACTTTCATCTTCCTATCTTGCTCTCTGGGACATCTAGGATTATAGGCATTTCCCACCTCAGCTGGCAGAATATAACCTTTGACCTTAACTTTTCAAGAAGCATAATTCTCTGGCATACATTCAATTTATGGCATGAACCAATAGCTCATTCTTTTTCATTTTGTGAGACAGAAATCTTTTACTGGCCTGACTAGCGTACCTAGTGGCAGGGTCAGGTACAGCACACTTAATCTGCCCTGGCTCCCATCTTCCCTTTCCAAGAAGTTCATGGATCACCTCAGGAGAGAGGAGCATCCAGGGCAAGGAAAGCTAGGGGGAATATTCAGGGTAGTTGTCCTTAGCTTAATACTGATCCACGTAGGATTTTTTTATGTTCTACTTAATTTTGGCTTCTATTTTCTGTTTATCCAACAGCTGATTAGGGATCATCTTCCTAGATTGAAGAATAAACATTCTTCCTACACTTTCATATATGCTAGTCATCTATCAAAGTCTAATCTCTGTATCTGTAAGATATGCATGCTTTTTCAATTTGTTCAGCTGTTCAAGCTGAAAGTCTACAAGCTGCACTTTCTGTTGAGTATCATATAACTTTGGCTTAAAGCTCTGTGAAGGCATTCTTCAACTCTAGATCCATAGGGGCTGCCATGTTGGTATACTCTAATAGCCCATTCTTCAGTAGTATCTCAATGTACAAATATGGCAGTTTGTTTAATCACTTGTCCACTGAAGGATAACTGGTTTGTTCACAGTTTTTGGCTACATAAATAAAGCAGTTTTTGGTACCAGGGATTGAACTCAGGACCTTGCACTTGCCAGGCAGGCAATAAAGTGTTTGATGATTCATGTACAAATTTTCTACATGAATCTAATTTTCCATTTATATAGATCAAGAATGTAATTGCAAGGTCATATAACTACACGTCTTGTTGTTATTATTAATGTATTTAGTTGTTACAAGGTCTCACCACTTAGCTTGGACTCATGGTGATCTTCCTGCTTTCAGTATCCCCAGCACTGAGATTATAAGTGTGCGCCACTACCCCCAACTCTGGCAGGCTTAGCTCTCCCTGGGAGTGGGGCTGGCATGGCATGCGGTGCTAGGGACCCATCTGTGGTCCCTGAGCTTGCTTAAGCAGGAGCTTTAGAATGCTGAGCTATCTTGCCAGCCCAGGCACGACCTGTTTTAAAAGAAACTACCAGGAGGTAGTGAGATAGCTCAGCAGACTAAGTGCCCGTTTTGGCAAGAACAGGGGCCAGGGTTCGATCTCTGGTCCCGCATGCTGTGCTGGACCTGTCTGAGGGGTGCAATGAGCCAGTGACCAAGTCCGGCCATGGTGGTGTATACCTGTATTCCCTGTGCTGGGGAGGCTGAGAACTGGAGAATCACTATGAATCCAAGCTGCATAGTGAGACCCTGTACCAAATACATAAAATGAAGCAAAACAAAACTATCAAAGCCTTTCACATTGGCTATACCATTTATATTTTTACTAGCTATGTATAAGGCAGTTCCACATTCTCACCAGCATTGTTGTCGCTATTTTTAAGTCAAATGATCTCTATACTGTAGCCTTGCTGAGCTCAATAATTATTCACTTTTAGGAGATTGTTTTATTTTTTTATGTTCTTTGGAATTTCTAATATATATCATCTATAGTGACAGTTTTATTCCTTCCTTTTCAAATCTATATGCCTTTTTCCTTGCGTTGAGATGAATAGAATTCTAAACTATTATACTGAACAAAAGTGATGAAGGATAGATGCTTGCCTTGATCTCAATCTTGGAGGAATAGTACTCAGTCATTCACCAGTAAGTAGAATGTTAGATTTTTGTAGATGCTCTTTACCAGTTGGAGGTATTCTCTATTTCTTTCTTTTTTTTGGAGGGCAGTTTAGCCCATCCTGTGGACAAGGCTGACATGGCATGTGGTGTTGGAGATTGAACCATACTCTCCTAAGCCTGCCTAAGCTTGCCGAAGTAGGTGCTTTAGACTGCTGAGCTATCTCACCAGCCCCTCTACTTCTAATTTTCTAAGAATTTTTATCATAAATAGTTTCAGAACCAAATGCTTTCTGTCGAGTGATACAATTTTTCTTTAGTGGATTATACTGGTCACTTTCTTTCTCAATACTGGAGATTGCACCCAGGGCCACTGCACTGAACAGGTCTTACTAAGCCACTAAGTTGCCCAGACGGGGCTCAAATGTGTGATCTTTCTGCCTCAACATCTTACAAGTATTGATAGCCAGGCATGGTGGCACATGCTTGTAATCCCAGTACTCAGGAGACTGACGAAGGAGGATCGTCGTGAGTTCAAGACTACTCTGAGTTACAGAATGAGCTCAAGACCAGGTGACAGCCACCATGTCAGGCCTACACTGATTGCTTTTCTAAAATCAACCAATCGTGTACACCTAGAATAAATCCCACTTGATCGTGGTATATTATTTTTTGTGCATTAATTTAATCTGTTGATATTTTGGTGGAGAACTTTTGTGTCCACAAGAAGTATTAACCTGCAGCTTCTTTTCTTTTTAGTATCTTTCTTCTGTCTTCTGTTTTTGTTTTTGGATGGGGAATCATGTTGCCCAGGCTGGCCTCAAACTCCTGGGGTGTAGGGATCTAGGATTATAGGCACACATCAGCATGCCCTTCTTCTCACAAATATTGAGATGCTATAGTTTCATTTTTATTCAGTTCAATCTGCTTATAACCTTGTTTTGAAACTTTCTCTTGATCCATGGAATGTTCAGCTACATGTCAATTA
>NDGN011327976.1:0-14415 GCA_002564285.1 Tympanoctomys barrerae
GTGTTTGTAAATTGGACCTCAAGTCCACATCTTGTACAGCAATTAACCACTAAGAAGAATGTAAAATAAAATAAAATAAAATAAAATAAAATTTTGTTTATATAATTAAAAAATATTTACATGGTTAAAAAAAAAGAAAATTGCAGTACCCTGCAAAAGGAGATCTTCTGGATTTGTGTAGGTTCATGGTGATGTCACCCTTTTTGTTTCTAAAAGCATGAATTTGAGTCTTTTCTTTCAGTTTTCGATAAGGTTGACTATAGATTTCTCAATTTTAGTTAATCTTTCAAAGAATCAACTCTTTGAACCATTGATCATTTGCATTGTTTTCTTAGTGTCAATTGCATTAATTTCTCCTCTGACCTTTATAATTTCTTCCCTCCTACAAGCTTTGGGCTTGACTTGTTCTTCTGTTTCTTCAAGTTTGAGATTCAAGACTAAATTGTTTATTTGAGCTCATTCTGTCTTCCTGATGTAGGCATTTACTGCTATTAATTTTCCTCTTAGAACTGCTTTCTTTGTCTTCCAGCAATATATGTGTACTCATTTTCATAGTTGCACAGTTCATAATAGCTAAATCTTGGAAGCAACCCATATAACCATAGAAGAAAGAATGGATAAAAATATGTGTTTTTCAGACCTGAGCTTCAATGGAGCAGATTAGAAGATGCAGATACAGCTATAAACACACTCAGCCATCTTATCTTTGACAAAGGGGTAAACCATGTTCACTGGAAGAAAAATAGCCTCTTTAACAAACGGTGCTGGAAAAGCTAGCTCTCCACATGTGTAAACTAAAACTAGACCCAGGTCTGTTTCCACGCACTAAATTAAAGTCAAAATGGGTTAAAGATCTAAAAATTAAAACAGAAACACAATCTCCTGGAAGTGAAAGTAGATGGAAATCTTGAAGACACAAGTGTAGGTAGAGAGCTCATGAACAAAAACCAAACTGCACAGGAAATACTTCAAAGAATCAACATCTGGGATCTCACCATATTGAGAAATTTATGCATGTCAAAAGAAACCACCAAAAAAGTGAAAAGACAACCCACAAATTGGGAAAAAAAAATCTTAACAAACAATCACTCAGACAAAGGTCTTCTATCTACAATATATAAAGAACTAAAAAAAAATGAACCCAAAATGTAAAGACCCAGTCCAAAAATGGGAATCTGAGATGAATATACACTTCTCAGAGGAAGAAATACATGTGATTAAAAAATACATGAAAATTTTTCCACAGCACTGGCCATTCGAGAAATACAGATTGAAACAACATTGAGATACCATCTTACCCCAGAAAGAATCGCTATCATAAATAAATCAAATAATAACAAATACTGGAGAGGCTATGGGGAAAAGGAATCCTCCACAGTTGGTGGGAATGGAGACTAGTAAAACCACTATGGAAATCAGTGTGGAGACTCCTCTAAAAGCTAGGACTGGAAATCCCATTCAACCTAGCTACTCCCCTTCTGGGTATTTTCCCAAAGCACCATATCATAGAGATATAATGTGCACCCATGTTTATAGGAGCACAATTTGACATAGCCAAATCTTGGAAACAACCAAAATGCCTATTACCTGAGGAATGGTTGAAAAAGATGTGGTATTTTTATACAATGGCATATTACTTAGCTATAAAAAGGTAAGCTTGAGGCCTTTATAGGTAAGTGGATGCAACTAGAGGCTACACTCATAAGCAAAATAAATCAGACTCACATGTGTAAATAGCATATTGTCTCCCTAGAATAAGAACATGAAAAAACAAATAAAAGCTGAAAAATGCCAAAGATAATATGAACATCCAAGACCAGCCTTTTGGTATTCAAGTCAAAATGTGAGGTGCATTAAAAGTCATAAATGGGGTGAGGTCAACACAGATTGAGAGTGTCCATTGTTTGGTCTTTCTGGAATCAATGTAAGTTCAGTTCCCACTGATGACTCAGGGCCATTGATGTACTACCCTCAGAGCTAATAGTGGAGATGAGAAACAGTGGGTTTGCACTCAGATGAAATGCATGGGGAGAAACTTGACCGCAAATGATCCATCACAGGAGTACATTGCAAGTGAGGATGAAGAAGGTTCAGGAGTTGATTCTTAAAGTCACTAACAGCCAACCCCCCCCCAAAAAAAACCCAACAACAACAAAAAAACCAACAAAAAAACAAAAACAAACAAAAAACCCACAAACAAACCAGAAACTTCTCAGGAAATTGGACAGAGTTGAAAAGAAAATAAGAGAAAGGGACAGAAAAAATAAGTTATGCAAGACCAAAAGTAAACACCAAAAAAGTACAAATCATCTTCCTCATCTTCATCTTCCTCTTCTTCTTCCTCTTCCTCCTCCTCTTCCTCTTCGTCCTCTTCAGAGACTTCAGAAAGCAGCAGTGAGAGTGAGAGTAATAGTAGAGCAAAGACAATAGAGAAGACAAAGACGAGGACGAAGAAGAAGACAAAGAGGATGAAGAAGATGAAGAGGACAAAGAGGATGATGAAGACCAAGAAGATGAAGGAAGAGAAGGAGGAGGAGGAAGAAGAGGGGAAGAAGAAGAGGAAGAGAAGGAGGAGGAGAAAAAGGAGAAGAAGAAAAAGAAGAAGAAGGAGGAGGAGAAGGAGAAGGAGAAGAAAAGGAGAAGGAGAAGGAGAAGAAGAAGAAGACTCAAGTGTTTAGGAAGTAGCAACAGTTTTTCTGAAGAGAAAATGTCTAAGAAGAGAAAACTTTATGAAGAACCCTCAAGCCTTCACAGTAACGAGAAAACAGCCAGGGAAATGCCTTGGTTTGTAAAAGGAGAGAGTTCTGGGAGAACAGCAGCCCACACAGCCGGCTGGGTTCTGAGCAGAAGTCCAGGAGCCAGCGTAGGAGCACGGAGAGGGGAGGAGCCACAGGAAACGAGGGGAGCCAGACCAGGGAGAGGAGAAGCAGCCGGGCCCAGAGTCCCACTAGCTACCAGCAGAGGCAGATAAGGAACCAGCTCCAGCGGAGTGCCAGCAAAGAGTGGAACAGAGGACGGGACACTGGGAGCCATGGTGCAGACAGATACAGAGGTGCTGATGAACACCAAAGGGACTCCGGAACGAGGCCCGAGTGAGGACGGAATAAAGAGCCAGCATGTGAAGTTACCTGAGGATAAAAATCTCTCCACTTTGTTACTGAATGCCTGTAGTGAGAGCAGAAATATGTGCTGCTGTCCTTCTAATAAAAAGCACTATTTTAACTTCAAAATAAATAAATAAATAAAACCTGAAAAGTATAATAGATATAGTAAAACGAAAAGAAACTGAATATAAGGATTAAACAACAAAGATGAGGGAAAGGAGAAAAGATAGGAAAAAGGAAAGGGAAATTCTATCTATCTATCTATCTATCTAGGCTGAGATGATTGTACTAATAATTTCCATCAGTTTTTTTTTAAAGCAATTAATGTCTAAAATTTTCACTTTGAAAATTCTGTATAACCCTGTATACTGGTATCTGTGATCTAAGCAACTACATCAAGGATAGCAATGTGTAATACAAAACCATGGTTGAAAACTTCTCATTTTGGTCTTCTAAATGTGTACCATTTATAATGCCTTATCAATTATTATTATACTCTCTTTAAAATATTTTAAAGTAAAAAAGAAAGAAAAAAATTAAAGTTTATTAAAGGCAAGCATTAAAATTCAATTATTTCTCCAATCTTGCATAGCCGTATGTGTTAATCTAAGCAACAGATTTGATGATAAAAATAGGTATTGTAACAACCATTGTTTTTTAACAACCATTGTTAATGTGCTATTCCTGTTTTGAAAATGTGTAACATATCTATTGTTGAATGTTGCCATTTCTGCTATTTGTTTTTGCTTTTGTTTTTATCTTCAAAATAAAATTTTTAAAAATGTATTTTTTTACGATGGAGTATTATTTGGCCATAAAGATAAAATTAAACACTTATGGCTAAATGGATCTACTTGAGACTACTATCACAAGTGAAATAAATGAAATAAATAGAACACATATGTCCAATTTCTCACACTCAAGTGTCAGAAACTGAAAATGTAAATAAAAACATAGATGTAAAATAGGAAGAAACTGTTCAAAAGAAAAGGGGAAATAGGGAGGTGACAGGGCAAAGGAAAGAAGAAAAATGAGAAAAGAAGGACAAAATGAAAACCAAGCTTTGTGGATGGCAGGGGAATTGGGTTTGAAAAATGGGCATGGGAATGGGAAAAGAAAAGTGGAAATTAGACACATTATGTACAGATACAAGTTCCCTATAATGAACGTGGCCATCATGCTTACCTAAATTGTACCAATAAACTTAAATCTTTAAAAATAAGACTGAAGAGAATATCAGAAAACAGAAAGACATCACGTGGTGAATATGGCCACACTACCAAAATTGTTACACAGATTTAATACATCTCAATCAAAATGCCATTATCATACCTCACAGAACTAGAGAAAATACTCCCAAAATTCACTGGGAACCAGAGGAGACCTAGAGTAGCAAAAAGCAATTCTCATAACAAAGGCAGGAGAGGAGGGGATCACAAACCTTGACTCGAAATTACACTACAACGTCACCATGACAAAACGGCATGGTACTGACAAACAAACAGACCAGAGGATAAATGGAACAGATTGGAAGATGGAGAAACAACTACAAACACAGCTCTGCTAACTTATCTTTGGCAAAGGGGCCAAAAGTTGACTAGAAGACAGAGTCTTTAATAAACAATGTTGGAAAAACTGGTTTCCCACATGCCAAAGTCCAGGCATTCTTCTACACAATTTGCACATACTGTCCTCCTTGCTCCCCTTAATACAGTCCACTATCTTTGTTTCCTCAGGTGTAGTGCACTCACAGATTCCACTACTTGGAATGCTTCTCTGCCATCTATGCCTTTGGTTGACTCTTTCACTTTATTCAGGCCATGTTAGGAAGATGCCCTACTTTCATCACAATCTAAACAACAGCCTCCTTGCTCCATAACTCTCTGTACTTTTATTCTCATTTATTTATTCTTTCTAAGCATGTATCAATACCTGACGTACTAAATGTTTTATTGTGTTTCCCATCTAGCAGAGAATATGAATTTTGATTTATTCATTATCTCAATTCTTGCAAGGGTATTTGGAATAAAACTGATGCTCGGTAAACATTTGCTCCATAAGGGAATGAAGGAATGTTGAAAATCTCATCCTGGGCCAGCGAGATAGCTCAGTGGTCTAAAGTATCTGCTTAGACAAGCTTAGGCATGCAGAGGGAGCGTGGTTCAACCCCTGGTACCACATACTATGCCAGCATCACCCTTAGGGTGGGCTGAGCTGGCCACACACACACACACACACACACACACACGAAAATCTTATACTGACAGATTTGAAATTTTCTCTATAATTTGTCAATTTGGCTTTATATATTTTGAGATCCTACTATTATCTGTGTACAGATTTAGAAGTCCCAAAACAAACAAACCTCTTAAACTGATAAATAAATCAAATCCTTTTGTAAAACAATGATTTATCATTTTACATTTAGTCTATTTTATCTGGAATTAGTATTATTTTAACAGATTTTTATCACTGTTTTTCTTATAGATATGTTTTTTTTCACTTTATTCAGGCCACTTTAGGAAGACACCCTATTTTCATCACCATCTAAACCACAGGCCCCTTGCTCCATCACTTTCTGTACTTTCATTCTCATTTATTCTTTCTAAACACATATCAATACCTGACATACTAAATATTTTACTGTGTTTTCCACCTAGGAGAGAATGCGAATAAATTTCTAGCATAACTGTATTATTGGGTTTTAGATGTGTCAATTTTAAAATTGTGTAATTTGTTTTCCTAATTAAATCTAATGATTTCAGATCTATAGGAGTTTAGTACCTATGTATCTGTTGAGAATTCTGACAAGAATTTTTTATACTATCCTATATTGTTTTCATTTCTATGCCCATTTCTTTATATCCTTTCTTGGAATGTATTGTTTTTAATTTCATCTTATTAAAAGTTTTGCCTCCAAATATTTTACTCGACTCTTTTGGTCCCTAGCAATCACTTATGCGTGCCTGGCTATGACATTTATGCATCCAGATAGAATCCATTCAAGACATCCTGTATTTTGCAAGGAGTACCAACAATATATAATTTCATAGAATTTAGTGCCAACTCTCCCCACTCAGGAGGTCATTTTTAAGTCTTCACTAAGGATGATTCTATTCTTTCTCCTCTCCTAATTTACTCACAAACAAACACCTCACTCACTAGGCATCATGCACTCTTTAGGAAGGTGTTTGTAGGCTTCAGAAATATGTGCCGTAGAGTTCATAACTTTACTATTTAAATGGACTTGTGACAAATTGGACTCTAGTTCTTTGTTGAGATAGCAGATTTTTAGGGTCATAGGAGGAGAGTGATTTTGATGTGGACAGCAGGAACTAGTGCTTTAAATGTGTGAATGAACACTTCTCTGGATATCAATAAGATTTATCTATCCTTCCACTTGTTCTCCAAAGGACACAGATCATTCACAATCTTCAGTGACTTTGGATAGAGAAGAGTTACATTTGTCCTTTGACTGTGTTTTCCATTCAAATTTGATTAAAGACTATTTTACTTTATTCATTGTCCTTTTTAAAGCTAAGCAAAAGTTTGAACCAGAATAAGCAGCTGAAAGCTTCTCTCTGCTCCTCTCCCCATGGGCTCTATGACTTGTGGAACAAAGTCACTTCCAGGCAGAAAGATGCAAAGCAGTGGGCTCAGTAGTAGCAGGCTATGCATGTGCTAACTCAGGCAGGATGGTCTACTTGAGAGGCTTGGAAGAACACGCTTTCTGCTTATTTATTCATCCTTTTAATGTTTCCTCCTTTGGAATATGTTTTATACATAATATATATCCAGTACATATAAAACATCACCAACGATTATATACATTTATCCATAAGCATATGTGCATATGGGGAATTTCTAGTCAAAATGTTTTAATGGTATCATTTTTAGTTAAAAGAAGGAGTCCACTGATCCGTGAAACAGATCTGGAAGCCTGAAGTCGCACCCACACCATTCAGCCCACACAGCCCCATGGACCCTGTCTGGCACATGACCTAATTCTTCATGGTGAGGCAGATACCTTTCAGCTGAATCTAACTACCAGGGTTCTTTCCTGCTATCATTTCCCCCCCCCCACCCTGTTGGCCCAAGACCCATACTATTACCACCCTGTTCCAGTTAAATATTTTTCTTTTTTCAAAATAATAAGCAATGTGGCCCAATAGTTTGTAATGACTGAGCATATGATTTCTGACTTGAGAAACAAAATGAAGATATAGTTTAGGAGCAAGGATCCCTAGAGGCCAGGGACATTGAGTAGTAAGTGGTATTATTCCCATTGTACATGTTTATAATAAACTGAGCTACGATGACTTTACTAGAAGGTTGCAGAATAAGTAAATAGATTTTAACGTGAACTAATGCTTCTGTGTCCTAGGTTTTCCCCTGCTGAGACTCTCCATGAGTCCATGAAAAGCTTCTGCCCATGAACAATATAAAAAGGACAATATCCTTCTGGATCCTAGGTTCTGGCCATGTCTCACTGAAAGTGCTTGGGAAATAGAAACAGCAAGGTCTTTGAAAACAGAACTGCGTGGAGATACCATCTCCCAGGTTCCCACAAGATGCAGGGCCTTGGCTATGTACCTTAATCAGGACAGACTAGGTTATATAAGCACCAAATCTCAGTGATGGGAAAACAACCAATGTGTATTTCTCATTCTTGTTTTATGTTTATGGGGAGATTAAAAAGGGGGCTCTTGGGCCGGGGAGATGGCTCAGTGGAATAAGCACTTCCCTGGCAAGCACAAGGGCCTGAATTCAACTCCTGTTTCCGCAAAAATTAAAAAAAAGCAGGCGGGCTCTGCTCATCATAATTATACATTGACTTGAGGTAGTGAACCGGGTACCATAAAGTGAGCTCATATGTGTCACACAAACCACTTCTTTAGGTCTCTACCTAGATGAGACATGTCACAATTGGATACTTCCAGCCAAGATAGCAGAGAAGGGTAAGCCCATTATGTGCCCAGGAAGAGAAACAAAAATATTTGATGTATATCACTAATAATTAGCACAGTAAGTAATTTAACATTTCTGAGCCCAAGTCTTCTATGTAAAAATAAGACAGTTATGAGGATAGAAACAGATAAATTAGAACGAATGGCTTAGTGCATGAAGTACCCAGCATGAGGCTTGCCCAATGAGTTAGCCTTGACAAACATTAATTCCCTCCTGCTTGCATTTCATCCCTGCCCCTCCAAATCTGAGAATAAAAGAAACTGGTAAGAGCATGCCAGGAGCCAGGTTTCCAATTCCACTAAGAAGAGACTGAAAATGGGTTGTAAGAGCAGCCAGAGGGCAGGAGGCCGGCCAGGATAGCCAGACCCAGGAAAGAGATAGAATTTCATTACCCATAGGCTTATTTTAGCACAAAATCACTAACCCTCTAGAAAACCAGATTGAAGAGGAAGTTCACAAAGGGGTCATACAGGTAGCCTGATCTAAGGTAGAAGCGTAGCAGTGTGTTTCTTGATGCGGGCTGGCACTTTCATTAACATATTTAATCATGCTTTTATCTTTAATCATCAGATGGCTTAATAGCGTGCGCTGTATTCCCAGGCTTGAAATAACAATGGTTATGTGGTTCTGTGATAGATGTTTTTAATAAAATCAGTAATTACCCTTTATCTGTGTGTGTGTGTGTGTGTGTGTGTGTGTTGTACTATTATCCTTCCATTTTCTTTTTAATTGTGACTTTTAGGTAGTAAAACAATAAACAAGACTAAGGTAGAATCCTCAAAATACTATTTGTTTGTTTGGTTTTGTTTAGGGCTGCTTGCCAAGTGGAAGAAAAGGTGACTCCTGGAGTGCGAATTCTTATGAATGCTTTCTCCAAGAACCATCAGGATTGGGCAGAGAGCTCTGACCTCACAGCCAAGCCAGTGTGGGCAATCAAATCCCACTTGTGTGAGAAGGGACTCATCTCAAGACCTCTCTGACCTGAATGGCCACATCTGCAAAATGGTATAGCAGGAATTTTCATGAAGTTGCCCTGGAGAACTGAAAGATGCTTAAATTATTTTTAGCTAGCAAATAATTAAATAGCCTTTTCTATGCACCTGGAACTATTCAAAGTGATTTACAAATATTATTAGCTCATTTAGTGCTCAGTGAAAATTAACTAAGATAGGTACTTGGATATCTCTTGTTTATAATAAGTGAACTATGAGAGAGATTAAATAACATAGCTATCATTCTGTAGCTAGTAAGCAGCAGATCTGGAATTAGAAGCCAGAGCAGTTGCCCAGAGCAGCTCCAAGCCACTCTAAACAGGTGATTTGTTCCTGCTTTTATTATTGGTCCCATGAGCATACTTTGAATAAACAGACATGGTAGCTGGCCTGGGAACTTGGGCTGTGATGCTTGATGCCTACTTTTGCATGTGCTGTTTGACTTTCTTTCTAGTCAAACTACCTTGTAGAGTGTCCTATTTATTAATTTTTAGTAGTTGGTATAGGACTGGCTTTTATTTATATTGACTGTATGTCACCTTGCCAAGTAGTTCAAGATTTTTTAAAAATAAGTCTGGTTCTCTGTAACTGTTTTGTTGAAGACCAGTCACTCTGAATCTAAGTACATCTTTCTGTAAAATAAATCAAGGGATTATGCCTCTCACTTTATAGACCTAAGTGGTGGAAAAATGGTACCATCATCTACTTATTTAGCAAATATGTACTGACATTTACTAGGAGTAGTTCCTGAGAAGATAACCGGTACTGTCCATACTGTAATTTTCAACCACTCTTTCCTGGAGGGAGGGGTCGGGATTTTAATCCATCCTGACATTCCAGATCCAGAGCTTCTGGTTGTGTTGGTGAAAACTCTCCTAGATAAAGAAAAACATGAGCTCCTACACTTGTAGCTGGACATACTATATCACATCAACTTCTGAGTCTTATCGACAAAATGGGTTTGGCCTTTAAAATGTAAAAATCTGAGGTGATGAAAATATGCAGCTTTGTGCTGGCCACAGATCAGGGACAAGAGAAAGACAGTTGATTTCTCCTTTGATTTTTTTTTATGCCCTGGTGGCAAGGGTCTCACAGGTGCCTGATGTGCCGGGTACCAAAGTGGCACCATGGAACATATCTTCATGGTTAGTCTGGGGCTCTACTCTGTTTCTAATGCCCACAATAAAAATGCCTCAGGAAGAACTGACATATATGACAACGGTGCCAATAACTTTACAGAATGATGCACTCGTGGGGCCCTTTGGTGCTTTAGGACAATAGCACATAGGCTACACTCTTCTAGAATAATCCGGATCTTTTCTTTTACATTATATTTCTTGGTACTCTACTTAAGATCCATCCTGCAGTTTCACCTGCCATATGCGTGAATTCACAACATATTATTCCTCTATAATATGTTTTTAAGTACAAGTGGAGGCCCTCCCACTGCACATAGTAAGATAGAAGTTATTCATTAGTCACACAAGATGGACTATGATATTAACACAAGAGTGCAGTCCCCCAAGTGGAAGGCGTTTTCCATCTCAGAAAGAAGAACTTTTCTATTAACTCACTGGTCCCCAAAACAAAGGAGCAGAACTGAGGGGCAGCTGGGTGAGAATAAAGAAAAATCACAGTAACTATAAATAATATATTTATGAAGTCTTATAAACAGATAGGAAAGTCATTTTCCTGTGTTTATTTTGCAGAATAAACTAGAACAAAAGCCATATATTTTCAATGAAAGCAGTGATAAAAATTAAAGATTAAAATAATTCAACAGAACAGCATTAGTAGAGACATCATCTGTACTGCAAAGAACAGCAAAGCTCCCAACACCACGGAGTCACTTGGCAGAGACCAGATGAAATCCCAGGAGTGGGAGGTCCAGGGAACATAGAACAGGAATGCTCAAGGGAAAGAAGTGAGAGTAGTCCCAGCACACAGGCGTTTAGTCCTGTGCACTCTTCAACCACACTGAATGGAGAACTCAACACATGCAGTTTGGTTGACAACTATGTTCACCAATCTGCAGGTTGCAGTGTATTAGTTCTCAGTCATCTATTGGACACAACAGTTCCCTGAGTGGCCTTTAACTTTATGGAAGGGGCTACAGGGTGTTCAGGGTCTCACTACTAGATCCCACTTGTAGTGATCCACCTCTTTACAGCCTCCCAAGAGCGGGGTTACAGGTGTGTCCCACCACCCCCAGCCTCTATTGCCATCTCAGCACAACCAGGGGGGTGAGCAGGGCCTGCACAGCAGGTCAAGGGATCGAACCCTTGGCCCCTGCATCTGCTTGCAGGTGCTTTAATCTGCGGAGCTATTTGGCTGGCCCTGAAGAAAGAAAGAAAGAAAAAAAATCTTGTGATAAAGGTTAATTTGAGGATCATCAGCCCAATCTTGGCACCAGACAGGTGACTTTGCAGAGTGCCTGCCACTTCTGGGTCTTTTCAGAACTGGCTCTCTCTCTCTCTCTATCTCTCTCTTTTTTTAAATCTAAATTTCTATTAATGATAGAAAAACACATCCACTCCTCAGTAATCTCCATTCTTTCAAACAAAATTTAATTTCTACAGTGTTTATATTACCCTTCCAAGGGTGTGTATTATACTTGAACATGAGAAAAATTCCAACAATTTAAAAGGTAAGTCGAGAAAGGATTCTCTTCCTACCCTCACCTTGAGCTGAGTTATCTACTATTTCTCTCCCTGATTCCAGATAGTCCCTGTAATGTGGCATGCACATTTTTAAAGATTTCTACCTTTAAGATGCAGCTATATATTTTTAAACTCTCATGTAAAAATTAGTTTGCTGGGTTGGTGCTCTGTGGATTTTAACACATGCATACATTTTACATAACCACCACCACTATCAGGATTCATTGTAGTTGGAGCACTGCAAGAAACAACCAACTTACCTCAGTGTCCCAGCATCCCTCCCGCTCCACCTCTCAGCCCCCGGCAACCACTTGTCTGTCTCTCCTATCCTACTCCTTTTGTCTTCCGGAGAATGTCACAATACAAAACACATCGTGGAATCATGCAATACATATTCTTTTGAGATTGCGTCTTTTTTTTTTTCCACTCAGCAAAATGCCTGTGAGGTTTATTCTGTTGTTATGTGTGTCAATAGTGTCTTTGTTTTTACTTTCAGAGTAAGAATCTGGCGTGTGCCACAGTTCTTTTATCCATTAACCTCTTCAAGGCCACGTCTTTTCGGTGATTATGCATGGAACTGCTAGATACAAACATTTATGCAGGGATATGTTTTGTTTGGATGTAACTTTTCTTTTCTCTAGTGCAATATACCTAGGGGCTGAGTTGTTGCATTATGTGGTAGTATACACTGGGCTTTTTAAGCAATTGACAAAATGTTTTCATATCTTTGTTTTTATTTTTAATGCAAACAGAAGCTGGCTGTGTCTATTATTTTGCTTCTTAATATCAGCCGTGTACCTTACCAAGAATCCTGGATATATCAGTATATTTAAGTCTACCTCATTTGTCTCATCACGTTATACCATTTTATTGGTACCATTGTGCTTTTTGTGTGTTTTCTGTTGATTTTTCTTTTGTTCCTTGATACAGAATCATTGCACCACTTATCTCCCTAGGTCCCCTGAATTATTAATTTCTAGGTACCTGATTTTATGTCATCTATTTGCTTTGGTTTATTTTGTTAGAAAAATTCTTATTTCTTGGGTTAGCTCCTTAATTCACACTAATAAATATGAGAGAGTATAAATTAATATGAGCACTCTGCTGTAATATGTATTGTTATCAGTCATTTTCTAGGAATTCTGCAATTATAGTATTGATTTCTCCTTTTATTTGAAGGCTGTATGGGAGAACTATTATTAGTATTATTAGTATTTTAAATTTCCAGGGGTTAAGAGACAATAAAAAAACAACCATCAGCAGCAGTTTGCAAAGTAGAATAGTATCAATATTTCTAAAATCTTCTTTGTTGATTTCCCCTAAAATGTACACCTTTTTCTCTTCCTGGAGGGAAAACTGTTTCTCTGAATTTTGTGTTAATCACTAAACTGCCTGTATACAGAAGCCATACAAAGTGGTATTTTTAACCTTGATGTTGATGGAATCAATATGAGTATGTTCTAGTGTAATTTGCATTTTTCTCTCAGCAGTATGCTTGGAATTCATCCGTTTTGATACTCGCAGCTATAGGTTTTTTTTTTTTTTCATTTTCACTGTTGTATAGTATCCTATTGAGTGTAAATATCACAAGCTATTTATCCACTTAACTACTGATGGGCCATTTGGATTGTTTCCAATTTTTAGCTTGTACAAATAAATATGGCTACAAATATTCTTGTACATAATCCATGATAGACATGAATGAGAATTTCTCTGGGTTAGCTACTTTAGAATGGAATTGCTGGCATGAGGATACTTCTATCTTTAGATTGATAACAAAATGCCCAATTTTACCTTCAGTGGTTTTGCCAATTTATACCTTTCTCTCTTATTACCCTTTCTCTCCATATCCTTAAGCATGTTTGACAAGGTCAGACTTAAAAAAAATTATATTTAAAATGTAAATCATATTACATAATACTTTTAATATCTATTTTATGCTTTCAGCGTACTTTGTTCTTTGTGATCATTCATATTTTAGGAAATCTTTTCTTTCTTTTTTCCTTTAAAATGCCTTTTTAAAATTCATTCATTGAAACCTATGATTTGCTCTAGATACTTATTTGTTGGTAGCTTTATACATTGCAAGTATTTTCTCTCAGCGTGCGGCTTGACTTTTTAAATTGAATCAGGTGCCTATTGAAGAACAAAGAGTCAAAGATTTGATGTATCTGAATTTAGCAGCATTATTGTTTGTATAATCTTCAAAAATTCCTCTTTAATCCACAGTCAAAAAGTATTTTTCTTTAAATATAAAGGTTTGCTTTTTATATTTGAATCTGTTTTTATGAGAAATTGATTTTGTGAATAGGAAGTATTTCTATCCTAGTCATTTTGGGGGGATAGCAAATTATTCCAATGCTATTTAGGATGGTTGTACTGTTGCACAGGTGTTTAAGAATTCTCCAACTTTTTTCTCACTTGTCAATATCCATACCAATACCATGCTTTTTAAATTTCCACAACTTACAGTATTAGCATGCCTTTTTTGCTGAGGGGGCTAACTGCTCCACCGTTTCTTCTCCTTCTCATCCTTCTTTATTTTCTTGACTTTTATTTGATTTATTTACTTATTAGTTTTATTGAGAAACAGATAGCAATGAGGCAGTTTCAAAACCGATTAATAGAACAGTTTCAATAATTAATACATTGTATATTGTTATCTTCTTAGTGGTTATTCATAGTACAAGA
>NDGN011328001.1:0-16191 GCA_002564285.1 Tympanoctomys barrerae
AGTGGCTGCTTCAACAAAGCAGTCAGGCTCAGGTTGCTGTGGTTCCATCCCCACAACTCAAGCTAGCCAAACCTGCCATGAATACATTCTGAGCCAGTCCAAAAAAAAATCCTTCAAGCCAGAAGTCCAATTAAAACACACACACACACACACACACACACACACACACACACGCACACACTATAACTAATGCAGGCAGTGACATATCCTCCCTGGAGGCAATGTCCTTGCTTCTGAAGGTCTGCAAAGGCCAAGATGCTCTCCATCAGCAAAGCTAGTACAAGCCAGTGTGACTTTGAGGAAATTCCACTTTGAAAGAGTTGAGGTCAGGCCTGGGAACACAAGCCTTTAACTGCAGCAGTGTGGGAGGCTGAGGCAGGCAGAGCACCAAGTTTAAGCTCAGTGTGGGCAATCTAGTGACCTAGCAAGACTGTCTGAAAATAAAAAAAGGCCTGGGGATGTGGTTCAGTTTGAAGGCCCTGGGTCCAATCCCAAGTGCTGCAGAAAGTGGCAGTGGGGGTTGATGTCTTCCAGACCCGACCAAGTCTGAGGGAAGAGGGCTGGGGCTCCAGACTACTAGTTTGGGACTTGAAGTGGGCTGAAAACAATTTCAGTCAAGACAAGGGCTGTGAGCATCTTTGTCCTTGGGATCTGGATGAATGTCAGCACTAGCCACGGACCTTAGGAAGGGATTTTTGCCACAGTGTCTGTGATGTAGCCCAGGCAAGTTATCCCCATTTTACCAATGGGAAGAGATGGAACCAGATGCCAGCTAACAATGGCTAAGAAGACCTGGCAGTTTGAAGGGCCCAGGAGGGCCTAGCAGCAGCCATCATGGTTCTGGGCCTGTCAACTGCCTGGCTTTACATAGGTTACACAGTCTATCATGACCTTGTGTTCTCATCAGTGTATCAAGGCCCCTGGGCCACTGAGCCCAGGCTTCTGCCTGCTTTGGGACCCCCAGTAACTGGCTCCTCCTCTCAGGAGCTGACTAATCTGTTCTCACAGGGAGAAGATGAATCCTGCTCATCTAGGGCACCTGATATCCTGGCCCCAGGGCCTGCACCGGCCTCCTATTTCCATCCCCTCACCACTGCTTCTTCTCACCTCTGTAGGACCTGGTGCCTCTTCTAAATCGGATGTGGGTTTTCTGCAAAGAGAGAGGGAAGAGGGGATCAGTATACACCAGAAGAAGAGCATCTTGGACCTGCTGGGAAGATGCCTCAGGGGTCCTGGGGAGGGCAACAGCCATTTCCTGCCTTGCCTCTAACTCTTCCTCTGTCCTCCTAGCCCAGCACAGTCCAGAAAACATTTTGCAAGACTGAAATGCTTCCAATATAGCAGTCACTAATCCCATTATGGCCAAGGAGGGGTTAAAATGTAGCTAGTGTGAACCAATTGAATTTTCAATTTTGTTTCATATTACTTAATTTAAGTTTAAATGGCTGCATGTACTTAGGGGCTACCACCCTGGACAGTACCACTGTGGCTCCTTGTGTCTTCTGAATAGCTTGGTCCTTGCTCCTTCAACCTACAAGAGAGGTTCTGCTGGCTGCCTGGCACTGTGGGAAAGTGCATATCTCTTCCAATCAGAATCAGGAGGCAGGTTTCAGGCTCCTATACCTCAAAGTGCTTGTGGTATCTTTTATAAGCGCTTTATGGATCAACCCAAACATTTTCTTTCAATCAATCAATTAATCAATCTCCAAAGAAAGCAGAGGCAGAGGAGTGGAAGTAAGAACTATTGCTGGAGTCAGAATAAGCATCCAGGTTCTGACATGGGGACTTGAACCCCTGCCCTCTCGTCCAGAAGGGACATGTTCGTACAAGCTCTGGCTATGCAGGGCCTGTGCTGCTTCTCTTGTTTCCTCTTGGACACCTTCCCACCACTGGGATGCCAGAAGGACAGGTTTCTGGTTACGCTGGGCAGCCATGGGCAGGATCCTCAGAGACGCAGGGTCACATACCTGGCCGGGCAGGGTGGAGACAGCCCCGCAAAGCATCAGCACACACAAGAGCGCTTGCCTCATCCTCCTCAGGGTGTCCTCAGCTTCCCTTCAGTTCTTCTAGAAGAGAAAAGAAGAGTGTGAGTGTGGGGAATAGGAGGGCAGAGTACAGCAAAACTCAAGGATCAAGACTCTACGCAGCTAATCACCTAATCCTCCACCCAAGGGTCTGGAAGGTGATTTTTAAAACCTTCAGTGCTTTGGTGTTGAGGACCTATGTCACATAGCTGTCACCACTAGCCACCTCCAGGCTCTATCATGAGCCAAGTCTACAGCCACTGAAGAACAACTTCCCTCTGCAGCCCTGGTAGCCAACCTTCTGTAGTCTCTATCACCCTGAAAACTCGCACTTGGAACAAAAGTAGGCTCCTATGGAACAAAAGTGGGCTCCTATGGAACAAAAGTGGGCTCCTATGGAACAAAAGTGGGCTCCTACGGTGTTTGCACTCAGCCTGGTGACTCCCCTGAGCACAGCGCCTGAGGTATCTCCAGGTCTCAGTGGTCAGAGTGCCCCTCCCCAGTGCCTCTTGGCTGAAAGGCGTCTGCTGTCTGGGTGAATCTCGCCTTGCTTGTCCACTCTTGTGATGCGGCCTTGGTGATGGACAAGCAGTTTGTTTAGGATATCTGTGAACTGAAGGGCAAGACCGTCCCTGTGTTTTGTTGGCAGTCCAGGGATAGAGGCTGTTTCCAGGAAGGGAATTCCTGCCCTTTGGCCGGCTAGATGCAACCACAGACATCCTGCCTTTTCAGAGGATGCTGTAGGGATCTCACAGCTGCAAGTCCAGCACTGGCCACCCTTCTGCAGCCTGCTCAGCTCAGCACTCCTTGCAGACAGCACCACTTTCTCATTGCTGCCTCATCCCACAAAGTCTTGGTCCTTCTACTACAATGTCCCATCCCTCCCACTGACCCATCAGAATGTCTGACTTGTAACAGAGCTAGCAAAATCCAGATTTGCTAAAATAGAAGTGGCATCTGGTTTTGGTCAAAGACTCAGATCTTCCTGGATCCCACATTTTCGGTTTCCAGACACCTTGCCTTTGGCTCGGCCCTGAAAGTAGGTTAGCTGGCTGGGTGTTGGGCTGTGGCCTGGCCTCTCACTCTCATCCTTTCCTCCCCTGACTCATTTCCTTGCAGTCACCAGTGGTTTGTACCCTTCCCCCAGCCTCAGGCCCCAGGCAGCTGTCTGTGAAGGGCTTCTTGGAAGACCACTGGCTCCCTACAGGGCTGCAGATCCCTTCAGGGCCAGGATGAGGTGGGAAGAGATTTCTGCCTGGTTATTTTTTCTGGAGCTGCTGGTGACTGCCTTAAGGGAGGGAGAGTCCAGCAAGGGGCTGAGCAATATGGGGAACATGCCAGCCCCCTCCCTGACCTTCCTCTGGCTGGGAACCAGGGGGCGCTTCTGGCCTTGCTTTCCCTTCCAGTAGCCAGGGCCTCCCTATGGGGAGACGCATCAGTGCTCTGCAGCCTTCTTTCACTCGGGACAGCTGTGCCACCAACTCTCCAGTTTTGGGCAGTTCCAGAAGAAAGGAACTAGGCAGCAGAGGCTGTCAAGAATAGAAACCTGTCCAATGGAATCTCCTGATTACAGGGAGTTTTCCGGATTTTCTTTTTCTCAGCTTTCTTCAAATTTCTCCTATCCCAAAATTCTGTTTAAATTTCCCTTTTAAAGTTTATTCCTTCCTTACACCCTTTAAAACAGACCTCACACTTATTTTCCCTTCCTTCCCCCAGGTTCTGCCTGCAGCCAGTCCTAAGTCAGCCTGGAGTAGAGAGGACTCTGCATACCTGGAACTTCAGAAGGAAGTTTGAGTTTCATTCATTACACAAATGAGTATATGAACCAAGATGGACAGTAAACTCTTTTTCACCTTTCTGTCAAAGCACCCAGCCCTTTCAGTCCCCAACTCACTAACCCATGGGACCCTGTGAGTCTTTTTTGGACACCAAGTTATTATCTCACTCAGAGAATCAGAGTCCTCCCGCACAGACTCCTGCCTTAGATCCTGGCTGCCATAAGGGAAAGGCTTGCCATATTTGCTCCCCTATGCTCCCCAGGGACTGACTTTTCTTTGGCAAGTGGGAGTGGGCAGTGGGGACACATGTGGGGTGCAGGACAGGCTGAAGCAGACCTGCACATGCGCCACCTTTAGCCCTGTCACAATTTGAGAATGTACATGAGGATTCAAGTGCGGTCCCCTCTGTGCTCAGAGGAGAGCTGGAGATCCCATCTTTACCTCCCATGGCCTTTGACCTCTTGGGCTTTGAGCCCAGCAGCAAAGCCTCCCCTCAAATACACAAGCTGGTAGGGAGCTGGGCTTGACAAAGAAATGAGTCATCCTGGCCCAGAAAAGAGGCTCAGTCCAAGACAAGGGAGAAGTGGGGGGGGGGGGAGTGTGTCTTTGTTTGGTCTTAGCTGGAGGCGTGGGCAGGGAGCATAGAGCCTGGAGGCAGAACAACATGAATACCAGAAGGGAGACTCAGACCCAGATCCCACAGGCCAGGCCAGACTGATTGCCTAGACCCATCTGGGGAAGCCATGGCCCCAGGGTTGCCAGCGAGGAGGCCTCGCTGGGGTCAAATTTGAGAAGCCTTCCAGAAGCTCAGTTCACAAACACACTTGCAACTTTCTCTGCATGTGTTCTCTTCCTTTTGCTATACTTAATGGTTTCCCAGTACTATGAAGGAATAGAAAAGCAAGAAAGATGATAAGAGGGAAAAAAGGAAAGAACTGAGGGAGGGAAGGAGGGAAGGAGGGAAGAAAGAGAAGGGAAACAGAGAGGCCAGCAGAAGGACTGAATGTTGCTCTGAAAGCCCTGAGTACAGCATGAAAAGAGGGGTGTAATGTAAGGCCTTCGGTCTCCAAGTCCCCAAAGCCCAACCTGGCTGGCACACCCTAACACGCAAAGTTGGTTTTCGTAGCTTTCTAAGAGGCACTATCTCTGGTGAGTAAAGTTCAGACATAGGGAGTGACAAGTTGACAGATTCCATACATTAAGAAAAATCCAAAAAGCATAGCTTAGCAAATAAAGCACACCCTAGATCACAAGAGTGTGTGGGCAGGCCTCTTTGTACAGTGCCCAACCTGCACATCTATACCCATCCAGCCTTGTCTGCTCCAATTTGCATGCCTGTCTCACAGGGCAACTTGAGGCTTCCTGCCTGGGAGTTGTGTACAGTCCTGTAGGACCCAGCAACAGTGACTGTTCACTGGCTTCCCTGAATAACCTTCAAAAAAATGACTGTGCCAGAGTAAGAAAAAGTCATGTAAGTAAGAGCAGGCAAATTTGGCATAAGCAGCCCTCCTGTGAGATGTGCCATTTCCAGGGCAAAAGCAGCCTGCCCTTGTGGACACTCTACAAGGATACCTGCCCACACTCCCTTGCCATCTAGGGTGTGCTTTATCTGCTAAGCCATATGCTTTGTGATTTTAAAAAAATTTGTGGAATCTGTCAACATGCCAAGCCATGCCTGCTGATGACTGCACCAGCCAGAAAGTGGTATTCATTCCTGTAGGGTGCCCAGGATAGGAGGCACTGAAGGGCACTGGGCAGTAACTGATTCTGGGTGGTGGTAAGGGCTTGAGGAAGGGCCCTGGGGAAGGCAGACACCACATTGGCCTCAGCGCCTCCGTATTGTCCACCTTCTTCCTCTTCTCTGTCTTCCCTCCTAAACATCTGCTCTCAAGAAAGGAACTGATAAGAGGCCAGGAGATGGCTCAGTGGAATAAGTGCTTGCCTGGCAAGTGCAGGGGCCTGAGTTCAATCCCTGGTTCTGCCAAACAAACAAACAAACAAACCAGAAGAAAGGAACTGATAAACTCATCCACCTAAGATGCCATGGGGAGTACGCATTTTTGGAGACAAGGTCTTCCTCAGTGATGCAGATGCCAGGGGCTCAGGTTCATGGGGCAGGGATCTGAGGCTGCATCACCAGAAGGAAGGCAATGGGGAGCGTGTGCATGCACCTGAGAAGGGCCACCTGGCTAAATGGGTACAGGTGCTCCAAAAGCACTTGGCCACCTGCTGTGCTCTCTGTCTCTGTGTCTCTGTTGCCTCTGTCTCTGTGTGGTTGTCTCTGTCTGTCTGTCTGTCTGTCTCTGTCTCTCTGTCTGTCTATCTGTCTCTCTCTCTCTCTCTCTCTCCTTTTGTTTTGTGGTACTGGGGATTGAACCCAGGGCTTCTGCACTAAGCTGCATCTGCAGCACTTGGTTTTATTTTGCCTGAAGTTGACCAGGCTGGACTGGAACTTGTGACCCTTCTGATTTGCAGTGAAGCAACCACATAAATACAATCACCAGTCAATCCAGTTTCATGATTCTGGGTGTTCATAAGCTTGCTCTTGCCAGCAGAAGGACAGAAACATGAGCAAGCTGAAAAAGGATGGAAATGGCCAGGGAAGGGCCAATGTGAACTGGGACTGCTCTCAAATTGCATATCATTTACAAGGTTTGCTGTGTCTGTGGTAAAGGAGAGCTTTAGGTTACTATTGCTTTGCAAAACCTTTCTGAAGCTCTGAGTAAGAGTCTCCAAGTGGCTGACTGGCTGGGAAACAGCATGTTCCCACCCTCCATTCCCAGAAACCACAGCCAGATGGACGTCAACAAACTAGAAAAAAAGGCAGCAAGAGCAAAGATACATTTCTTTTTGTTTTTTGGTGGAACCAGGGATTGAACTCAGGCCCTTGCACTTGCCAGAGAAGTGCTTATTCCACCGAGCCATCTCCCTGGTCCCCAAAGATAGATTTCTAAAGAAACATGAGCTGAGGCAGAGCCAGGCCTGGGGATGCGCATCTATAATCTCAGCATTCTGGGAAACTGAAGCAGGAAGGTTGCAGGTTCAGCCCAACCTGGGTTACTTAGGGACTTAGCAAGATCATGTCTTAAAATAAAATGAGAAAGAGAAAGGGAGAAAGGAAGGAGGGAGAGAGGGAGGGAGGCAAGGAGGAAGGAGGAGGTGAGGTTCTGGAGTGAGCAAAGCCATGCAGGAGGCCGGAAGTCTCCCCCACAGCTCACCTTGGTAGGAGCAGAGTCTGCCCTCAGGCTGGGTCGCATGAGCAGCTGCTGCCATCACCAGAGCCCCATGCTCTGAGTCTTGCCTGCCACCACCTAAGCAATTCCCAACTCTGTGATTCTTCCCTCACAAAATTGCTTATTTTCTCTCATGAAGAGGACCCTTTCACAAGGCAGAGAGAGGAGCCGAGATGGTCTCCTAATCTAATTTGACCAAGTGCAGGGAGCTGAACAGACTAGAACCCTGAATCTCATTGCACCTGTCAGGGAAGGATTCTTTTGAAAGCATCTGTAAAATCCAGGCATGATCTATGTCCAAGGAGATGAAATTAGCATCAGGACAACCGACACCCAGCGTGTTTGTTGTCCTCTCCTCCCCATTCCACTTCTACCAGGTGACAAAGGAAGAATTGGTTGTAGGACTAGGAAATAACAGTCTTTCCTGCCTCCTGCCAAGATAAAGATAAGAGAAGCCCTTTCTCCGTGAACTGAGATCCTTCTGAAGAAAAACAAGGTTCAAGTAGCAAAAGCCAACTCAAGCAGTGCCCTGAAATGCTAACTGCAAAGACAGGGTCTAACTACACTGGAGGCCCAGTGTTAATCTAAAGGGATGTCTTGGTAAGGAAGATGCCCCATTTCATTTCCATTCCAGAACCTGAAGCCACCTCCAGGATTCCACGCCCTTGAATCAGGAGTAAAAATCGGAAGCTTTCATTGCAGCATTACAGGAATTCACCTGCATTTTACAGGTCCTGTGTGAAAGCAGCACTGCGCGGAGACCGCCACTCACCACCTACTGCCCAGCTGCACCACATTACATAGCCCCTTACAGCCTGATGTCAGCTAGGTCTTTTTCCCAGGTTTGTACAGATGCCAGACCTGAGCTTCATTCACCAAAGTGACACTCCCTCTAGAATTCTGAGTCCTTCTAGTTAAAGTCCAACACTTTCTATTTCTTACTACCTCTGAGACACTCTCCTGTGCCTGGGGCAGTAGGGGGGGGAGGTCCTTCCACAGGCTTGGCAAGAGCTCTACAGCTGAATAAACTCAAACTCTTTTTTATTATAAGAAAGGTCTTCACTAAATTGCCTAGATTGGCCTTGAATTTACAATCCTTCTGCCTCAGCCTCCCGGTTAGCTAGGATTACAAATATATGCCACCACATGTAGCTTTTTAAAAAAGAATCCTAATTTTTTTTTCTCTCTTTTTCCATTTTTGTTTTTCCCTTGGCACTACGGATAGAACCTAAGAGCTTGCGTGGGTGAGGCATGCTCTCTACCACAGAACTCCAGGCTGTCTTCTGATATTCTTTAGTTGGGGGAAAGATGCTAGGATCAAACCTAAGACTTTACATTAAGCTACATCCTCAGTCCACTTAAAATGTTTTATTTTGAGACAAATTCTTGCTAAATTGCTAACCTTCTCAGGCTGGACTTCACTTGCAATCTTTCTGTCTCAGCCTCCCAAAATGCTGGGATTACAGGTATGTGCCACTGTGCCTGGCTGTTTCTGACATTCTTAGTGTGCTTGAAGTTGCTATCAATCAGAGTAGCCTGGCAGAAGGCACAGAGCATGACCTTTGGACGTGTCTGGGTGGGTGACTCCTCTCCCCAGCCTTGGCTTCCAGTCCACCTTGCCTCTTCCTGGTGGTCTGGTGAGGTGCGGTCCCTGAGGCCACACAGAGTCCACTGTGCTTACTGTCCCTGTGCCCTTCTGCAGTGGGCCTCGGGGTCCACAGTGTCTCCCCAGAGCAGCTTGCATCAGGTACAGCTCTGTGTGTGGATGCTGCTGCGCTCAGAGCTCACACCGAGTCTGGTTCTTAATGCGCCTGTTCTTGTCATGACAACCTGTGGTCAGAGTCCTCAACCAATACAGAATCCTACCTCCTCATACATTCACAGCTCAGCCTGAAGGCTGCCATTTGTAAAAACTGAGGAGGATGTCCTGAACGCTATTTTAAACTGTTCCTGAGAGCCTTTCCAGGCCCGTTTACACCACACATTCTGGGAGGAGGTGGGATCACCAGCAAGATGTTGAGCTCAGATGTCACTACACATACAGAGCACAGGGCCATCTGGAGGCCAGAGCCATCCCGTAGATGCTCAGGCTCCTAGAAAGACAAAAGCACAAACCTTTCCTTTCTCTTTGCAGCCAGGTGGCAGAGACTGGTTCTTGCTACAACTGCAGACTAGGACAAGTTCCTCTTCTCTGTGACTGTAACACTATTGAGCTGCCAGGACAGCCCAAGTGCCCCATCTGCTTTCTCTTTCAGTGCCCACTGGGCCCCTGGCATAGCTTCTCCAGCCAGTGTCCTGTCTTGGCCCTTCCCAAAGCCCTTGCTTCTCCAAGTGCCTGTCAGGCCCTTGCCCCTACCGAGACCTCAACCCCACTCAGGTGAACTTCCTCTTCTCAGCACATGCAGGCACCAATGCATACATCCTGTGCAGTCACACTCAGGCTGAGCTGGCTCTGGTGATGCAGGCTCAATGCTCCAGGGACTCACTGATGACGAAGGAGATGAACCAGGGAGCAGCTCCAGAGCACAAAGTGACCAATGCCACATGTGTCTGGTGTGGTGAGGATGCTGTGGTGGGAGGCATCACTTAGCCTTACTGAGGGGGTCCACCAGGCGGGCTTTCTGAGGTTCATGATCATATGCTGTCTACTGAGCAGAAGAGGGGTTCGTTAGATAGTGAAGGGGTGCTCTTGTCAGGCTGCCACTCTGGGATGGGTGCACGGCTTGGGGACAGGAGTTGTGCATTAAAAG
Organism: Tympanoctomys barrerae; assembly: GCA_002564285.1. Taxonomy (NCBI): domain Eukaryota; kingdom Metazoa; phylum Chordata; class Mammalia; order Rodentia; family Octodontidae; genus Tympanoctomys; species Tympanoctomys barrerae. The sequence continues at coordinate 9,786 of NDGN011328001.1, forward strand.
GACCATGACCCTCACTCTTTAGGGTAGGCCCCTCTTGGTAGACAAAGGACAGGATTTATGCACTTCTGGCTTTCATCTAGGAGACAGTATGTCTAGAATCCTGAAGAGTTCTAAGGATGAAGGGGCTATAGGGAAGTGCAGTGTGGATCCCCTAGCCTCTGCTTGTGACTTAATACACTGAACAAAAAGGGCACTTATACAAAGGTCCACACTGTGGTTTCTGGGGTCAGCAGTGATTATTTCAGAGGCTCCAAGTGGGATCGGGTCTTCTAGGTTCATCCCCAAACAAAAGTCATGAAGCTTCGGAAGTACTGTCAGAAGCATGGTGTAGACGACTGTGCACCTGACAACTGGGCCTGTGAGCTGAAAGCGATCCTCAGACCTAGGCCACCTAGGCCACGGTACCATTCCACAGGTGAGCTGGAGCTGAGTCTGACCCTTCCCACTTCTACAGGCAGCTGGCCTCACATGACCCCGTTGTATGATTAGGGGAGGACCAGGCAGCTGATGCTGAAGTTATCTCCAGCTCTAATTTTTTTTCTTTGTTTTCTAGGTTTTTCCTAGGTAGTCCAGGCTGGCCTTCAACTCACTATGTAACCCAGGCTGGCCTCAAATTCATAACAATCCTTCTGTGATGAAGACCACTATAAAGAGACTCTGAGCAGGACTGAAATTAACCATTTGGCTTTCCATGTTTACTTGTGAGTCTGCCCAAAACCTAGCACCCTTGTGTGGAGATGGGCAACCTACTCATAGTAAGTGGACCTCTGTGAGTCACTGGCTCCACTGTGGCCTATAATGATAGATGGAGCCGGGTGCCTCAGAGGACAAGACACAGCTAACAACACCTGGCTCTACCCCAGGTAACTGGGTAAAGACTTTAGCTGCAGGCATCTTACTCCTGCCATGAAAACTTTACTGGTGATAACAGTTCTCATAAGGTCTTAAGTTTGGATTCCACTCAAAAAAAAAAAAATCCATAATGTATTACTTGGAGAAGTCCTTGAGTAGACTTCCAAATTTCTTGAATGACCCTGCTCAGATTCCCACATTTTTTCAGAAAGATTTTTTTAAATTAATTAATTAATTAATTAATTTGCAGGCTCAGGCTGCTTAAGGCCAGGTCTGGGGATCAAACCACAGTTCCCTGTGCCTGACTGGGTTTGCCCAAGCAGGCACTTAAACAACTGAGCTAACCCACAAGCTCTCTCCCACATTTCTTCAGTATTCCCCTCCTTTGATAATTAAATCAATATGGCTACCCAGAGAAGATCTTTGTCTTAGCCTCCAGAGAAAGCTGAATTCTGCCAGGTCCTCCTGGTGCTCTAAAATCATACTACTTGACTCTTATTTAAGCCTTTACTGTATACTCGTTTGGGAGATTGCAAGTCTGATCAATCTGCAACAACTAAGGGTAATATTAACACATTACTCCTGTCTTAGCTTCCCAAGAGCTCAGATTACAGGCATGCAGCACACCTGGCTCCTGATCTGACTCTCTATAAATCTAAGATCACCCCCTTCTTACTGGGTTTGATTATTGTTCTGTGAGCTGCTTTGCCTGGGATGAGGATTCTAGCCTGAAACCTGAGTTGGTTGTGGGGTTGTCCTGGGTTACAGGATCTACCTTTCCATTGTAGACTTTTCTCCTGCACTTACAAAGCAAGTGGCTCAAAGTAGGAGAGAACAGAATATCACCTTCCCTCAGTGTCCATCTTAAGATTTTACTGAAACAGAACTGAAAGTTACTCCCAGAAAATTTTTTTGTTTTATTCTTTGACTTCAGATACACAGTGCCATCTAATTATAAGCAACTAAACATTTCAACTAAAAACTCAAGATCTTCCTCACTCCAGATAGTTGGCATCTCAGAGAAGTCCAGGGGTAGTGGAGCTAAGTCCACTACCATCGCCATAAATCTGCTGTTGCCTCAGTGTTGGGTTGAACAGTCTGCCTACACATGGCCCCTGAATGGCCAAGCTGGCACCAGGCTTTCCAGATAGAAGTTGCCAGAAAACTCTGAAACTGAACAAACTCCTGCCAGCGGGTTGGAAACCAGCCTCCCTAGACAGTGAGCTCTCGAGTGTGCCATGGCCCTGCTGCACACTCACCAAGAACACCTGTGGGCAGGGCCATCTTAAGCCACACGGCTGAATGTGTGCCCAGCTGCCCAGCCTATACTAGTCCTGAGTGCTGCTTCAGAGCTCTGCCCTGGGGAGCATGGTGGCTGTGTTGCCTGTCCTGGGCTGCAGCAAAGTGTAGATGCTGGAAATCTGGTAAGAGGCCTTACAAAATAAATGGAGCTGCTCTGGGGAGCAGATGGGGCTGGCAGGCTGGGGACTGGGCACCTGTCATTGCCTTTGGCAAGACCCTAAGGCCCAGGCTGGCCTCAGAAAGTTGTGGGCAGAATACATTGGTGAGTGGGTAGGAACTGTTTCTGTCTAGATGGTCTCAGCAGTACCCTGGCCTGACTGCTCTCCCTGGCACTCCTGCTGACCCTGTCCACTGGTCCTGAACTCCCCAGGGTCTGCACCCAGGATGAGCCTGGCCCCCACCCAAGGACTTCATGGAAGTCCTGTTTGGGGGCTTTGATTGCAGCTGTCCTTGCAAGGTTGCTTCTTGGGATTGTGCTTGTGTGCATGCACACAATGCACACAGACACACACATACAACATGCATACACTTTTTCTATATCATTCAACCCCAAAAGACTATTATTCCAAATCTGCTACCAGATAAATCACTGCTGCCACACTTTCCATGCTGAGTTCATCATTAGTTACTTAGGAGCTCAGCATGTTTTCCTCCTTCCTTCCATTTTTACGAGGTAAAAGCAAACAAATAAACAAAATTACAGTAGATCCTGCTGGGGCTCCTGCTGAATGCAGTTAAGAATCAAAGACAGTGATGTTATTTTTTTCCTTGTAGTAGAAAAGTCCTTAAAGAAGACTACACACTTGATCAACACCCCTGGAAAGAAAACCAGGACGAACTGACCAGCAGAGAGATCCAAGATGATTTTCTACCCAAACTCCAAGTGGAAAAGCAAGGTGGCTGAAAGTCAGGCTGCTCTTCCCTAGAGCTTCCTACTGGTTTGTCAGGGTCTGGAGCAGAGGGACCCTTAGCATCCTAGCCTCAGTTGCTTCCCAGGTCCCCAGGAAGGCAGAAGCAGACCCCATCTGCCAGGACATTGAGCTCAGTCCTGTGACCGGGCACTGCCTATGGTCGGTCCCTGCAGCGCCCGTTGTCAGTGGAGCATTGCTGTACCTTTCCACCTCTCTGCATCTGCCAGCGGAGGAGCAGGGCCGCCTGCAAGAACACTTCCTCCTCTCCACCCTCGCTCACCACCACTCCCCTCCAATCACTTCAGCAAGACTGAGAGACTGAAGATACAGAAAGAACTCTCCTCGCCAGTCCTCCCAGGACTCAGGGAGAGTCATTCTTCTTTGGCTTGGCTTGCCTGAAATTGTGAAAGAGACAGAGAGGAGACTGCGCCGAGAAAGCACAGACTCTGACTTACCACCACAGCTCACCTTCTGGCTCTGCTCAGCGCGGTGGTGTCCCAGCTCCAAGCTCCCTCTGCTCTGCTTTAGCCGCTCTTAAAAGTCCCCGGTGGGAGGGTGGGTGGCGGCCGGTGGGCGGGCCCAGGGAAGGAGTGTGCTCAGTAGATGGGACTGGAAGGGGAGCAGGCCTGGCCTGGCCTGGCCTGGCGCCAGCTGGATTATTCACAGACCTGATGTCATCAGATCACAGGAATCTGGGAGCTGGATGGGCCCTAAGACTCTTCCTTAGAATCTTGTACTCAGATACCTAAGGGGGACTTCCCAGAAGTGGTCGGTTACTAAACATGGGAGAGCGGAGGCTGAGAGCAGTCTTCTGCCCCAGTGTCCCACTGGAGCTGTCGGGCAGTGCAGGGGAGGAACAGACTGGCAGTGGTCTGCTGTGGGAGTGTCCAGCCTGGATGTGGCCACTCAGGCCCCTCATGCCCCCCTTTCTCTAAACCCTGGTCTCCGGAAGTTTATTTCCCTCCTCTCTAAGGCTAAAGCCTGGCGGTGGGGGGCCTTCGACCCCTTATAGCTGAGGTCACCAGAAGGCACTTGGCTTCTGGAGTTTGCTGTCAAGCAGAAGCTGCCAGGCCGCAGCACCCAGCACCTGCTGGACAGGCTGACACTTTTCCCAACAGTGTAGGGAAAGTCTTAGGGTGGAACCTGGCTGTACTGGCAAAAAGGGATGTGACCTAAGACAGGCTTTCAACTGTGCTGAGCTTGGGCTTTCTGTTTGCAGGTTCAGTGAGGATTAAAAACGGACAGTGCCAGAGCTGCCAGCATTGTTTGTTAGTCTCAGTTGGTGTCCAGCTTATGTGGTCAGAGGTCACCAATAGGCCCCCCTGGGCTTTGCTGAAATATACCTAGTTAGTACCAAAGGGCTAACTGGAACCCAGGGTTTTGTGTGCCCATCCATTGAAGTTGTCCTCCCTCTGGAGGCTGGGGGAATGGTGTGGAGGAGAAGGAGGTGAGGGAAGGCTGATAAGGTAACAATGGGGACTTTGATTTGAGGCAGGATCTCACTGGTGGGGTAGGGAGGGGAGGGATAAAAAGATAAGAATCACTCCTGGTGACATCACATTCTGGTAAATTTGCCTCAAAGCTCTTTGCATTCAAGAAATCTCTGCCCAGATAGTGAGCAGACCAGGCGGCCGCCAAGTGGGCACCATATCCAGAAGTTGGAAAGAAATTTCTCAGTGGCAGTGGCACTGCCCCAGGGTTTTTCAGGTGGCTGTGGCCAGCAGGAGCAAACACAAGGAGCTGAGCAAGAAATATTGTGACTGTTCTGAAACTCACAGAAAAGAGAAGAGCACAGCATGGTTCTGAACAAAAACACGGTAAAAGTTGAATGTTGGGTTGTTCACGTAGAGCTCTTGCTCTTTAAATATTTAACCCAACAAAACACATTTTTTAAATTCTCATATAGGATAATGGTGGGCCTAAAACACTTTGACTATCTGAATGCTGAAAATAACTTAGATTCCAGAAATAGAGGAATAGGTCAAAATGACATGCCAGTACAATGCGGCATACTGTAGTCATTATGATGACTGCTGCCATTGTTGTGCAGACATAGCAAAATTAATCATAAAATTACCCAAAACAAGTGGAAACAAATTTATATATGAACTGCAATATAAACTCTGCAAGCACTACATGGATATATATAGAAAAAGACTGAAAAATAACATTTTTGAGATGCTATACATCTTAGGGGTTGCACCATGTGATATCTGACGTTGCACTCCCACAGTACCCAGCAAGGCTGCTGTGCCTGGCCCAGAAGTCCTTGGAGGCTCAGGCAGCGGAAGGCATAGTACTTGGAGAAGGCATGTTGGGTGAATAGGGATTTTCTTCAATAACCTCTAACATGATTACCCATGAATGTATTCAAACTTTTTCCAAGGACTCTCATTTTCAGTCAGCTCCTTGTGGAAGAAACTGTATTTCTTAGATCCATTTCTGTGTCTCCAACACTACTTCCTTTCCTTGGTCCACCAATGCTTTAGCATTGGTGCTTTAGGTGTCAACTCTGTTCCGCTCCACCCGGCTCTGGGCCTCAGTTGAGTAATGAACCCGTGTTCCTGCCAGGGCCCAGCATGCGGAGCCCACAGCCTGTCTGGCGTCAAGGCTGGACCCCAGGAAGGTGCTTTCTCCTTGGGAACGGTTGCCTTACTGAAGGTAAGGCCATTTGATCTGTGCTTAGCTCCTTATGTGTATTTCTGATGAGAGCAAGAAACTTAGGGCTGTTAACTGATTCACATAAAATACCTCAAGAAACATGTTTTCAGACAAATAACCCAATAAGTCATCTTACAAGTACATTTTAGGGCTGGGGGCACAGCTCAGTGGTACAGTGCATAAACAGGAGAGTCTGTTTTAGTTTATTTTTTTTTTTCCAGTTTTGTCCCTTTTCTAAATCTCTCCCCAAGGGAAAGCCCTTTTCAAAGGAAAGCTTCTTACCCTGGATTTTAAAGGGTATCTGCCTCAAATTGTGTTTAATTGTCTTCTCAGCAATGCTAGTGTCACATGGGAGTGAAAGTAAGAGCCACAAGAGGTTTGTTTACAAAAAATTCTTTTTTTTTTTTTTTTGGACACACAAAAAATCTGAAACTTCTTTAAGAAACATCTATTAATTAAAAATTACTTGAAAGTTCAACTTTCTGACCTGATAGAAGTATATCTACTGTATCATTTATATATATATATATATATATATATATATAAAATAAGATGTTAACTACTTTGAAGAGGTTAATGGGTTTGTAAGACCATCTACTTATATCCAAACACACTCCATATCAGTGATATCTGTGATGGTTAACTTTTTAGATAGGGTTTTCTTTTTCTTTCTTTCTTTT
>NDGN011328032.1:0-16509 GCA_002564285.1 Tympanoctomys barrerae
AGGGAGATGGCTCAGTGGAATAAGTGCTTCCCTGGCAAGCGCAAGGGCTTGAGTTCAATCCCCCGGTTCCATCAAAAAATAAAATAAAATAAATAAATAAATAAAAGAAACCATGTGCTATTTAAAAAAAAGAAAAAGAAAGAAAGTTAACCAACCTCTGGGAAGGCATTTGTGAAATCGCTGACCTTATGTGTAGTCCCAAAGCCTAGCATTAAAACTGTATACCAGTATCTTTCATGGCACCATGGCTGCTGTTAGATTGTTAGTCAACACTTGATAGAAAGTTTTGAAGTAATAATTCATCTTTGGATTAAAAATGTTCCTGTCTGTAACTCAAAATATTTCTAGAAAGCCATTCCTACAGTGAGAGGGAAAAATCACACACACACATATATAATTTTTTTATTTTATTTTTTTAACATTCTTGAGGATTTTGTTCTGTTGGGACCGGGAATTGAACCTAGGGTCTTCCCACTGAGTTAAATCCCATGATCTTTGAAAAAATAAAATAAAAATTTGAAACAGGGTCTTATTAAGTCATTAAGTTCTCACACTGGGCATGAACTTGCAATCCTCCTGCTTCTAACTCCCAAAGTCATGGTATTATTGGAGTATATCACTATGCCTAGCTAGTCTGCATTCTTTATTTTTTAAAAAAGCTAGATGACCAACAGGGGAATTACTAAACAAATTATTATACCTCTATACTTATCAAAACTGTCTACAAAGAAATCACAAAATGAAAAATTGTTATGTGAGGCTGAAATCATTTTGACAGAGCAATACTATTATTTTATTTTTCATAGTAGTGGGAATTTACTCCAGGCCCTTTGTGCCAAGTTACATCCCTAGCCTGCCCTCCTGCTTGCTCTTTCTTTCTGTCTTTGTGTCAGTCTGTCTTCCTTCCTTCCTTCCTTCTTTCCTTCCTTCCTTCCTTCCTTCCTTCTTCCCTCCCTTCCTTCCTCCTTCCCTCCCTCCCCTCCTTCCTTCCTTCCTCCCTCCCTCCCTTCCTTCCTCCTTCCCTCCCTCCCCCTCTTTCTCTCTCTCTCTTTCTCTCTTTCTTTCTTATTCTGAAACAGGATCTCACTAGGTTGCCCATCCTGGGCTCAAACTTGCAAGTTTCTGCCTTAGCACACAAGAGTGCTAGGGTTATAGGTATATGTCACCATGCCCAGCTAAATACTATTTTTCAAAAGCCTATAACATTAAAGACAAAACAAGAAACTTTTTTCAATAAATATGACAGAGGAAAAGTTGGTAATCTTTAATGTACAGAAAATACTTTAATTCATTAACACATAAAAATTGAACAATAATGCCTTAAGAAAGATAAAAAGATATGAACAGACAAATCAAAAGAGAAATATAAGTGAAAAAATATTTTAATTAGTATTGGAGTCTCAACAATAAACATGTCTTACACATAAATATCCAGGTATTTTTGAATTAGTTTACAACAGAGATTTTTTGTTAGATTTCATGCAATTTTACCTTAACTTTATTATCATGCTCTGAAATAAACAAACAGACAGACAACAGGGTGTCTCACCCTTGTAATATAGGAACTAAATTTTGAGGGTAAAAAAATACGTATTTCCCTATACTTCCTGCTACTTGTGACTCACTGAGGTTGGGCTGCAAAGTAGCTTTGAAGCCCTCATAGTTCAGGTGAGGCATCGCCTGGCTATGGAGTTTCCCTTTGTCTGTTGAGTTCTCTAATTCCTAACCAGTAGTGATAGTAAACCTTTTATCTAAGCATCTTAGTTGTTTCCAATAATCCTAATCCGAGAAAGAAGGCAAATGCTGCAGCAGAGGTGCCAAAATATTTTTGATCTTGATTCTTTTATGTTTATTTTTTTCTAAAGACACTGTTTTGGTTTTGCTTTTGTACTGCTTGGATGGAACTCAAGACATGCCTAGCAAGTGCTCTACCACTTAGGTACATACAAGCCCTATAATATTAAATTCAAAATTATTGGGGACAACAAATATCTTTCATGTATAGTATATCTGCTGATTTTACTGCAGTATAAAATTAAAACAAAATGTTAAAATATTTAATCATTTGAAATAACATTAAGGAGCCAATTTTACAGTAATATAAACTTAGCTTTATGAAAAGAAATTATTTCCAAAAAAAAAGAAAGAGAGGTCAGGGAGATGGCTCAGTAGAATTAGCGCTTGCCTGACAAGTGAAAGGGTCTGAGTTCAATCCCCGGTTCCCAAAAAAAAAAAAAAAAAAAAAAAATTGAAAAAAACAAAAAAAAAAAAGAAAGAAAGAAAGAAAGAAAGAATGGCTTTGTTTTACATTTTCACAGATATCTTTAATAATTGGCTTAACAGAAAAGAGCAGATTTCTCAAATTTGCTTCTGTTTTCAAATCTACTGAAATAGGTTGTTTTCACTGACATAATTGAAAGGTATTTTGGATCATATGGGTGTGTAGCTAAAAGTATATGAACAGATAATAGTGAATATTCTTCTTTGACACTGTGCATTCAGCAAAATATATAGTTTCTTACAGGTTACAATATGAAATCTGAAACCCCATCAACAAATTTGTTGTACTGCAATGCTTAAGTCCCCTGGTTTGTCTTACACTTAAAATGGCTCTTTTAACTCACACATAATATTGTAGCATAATGTATTGGTCATTTGAAAAACAATGATGCACTGATTTTACAGTATAAAAAAAAAACACCATTCATTGATATCACCACCAATCTCACAAAAAGAATACTGGGAAGCTGTCAACCTCATAATGATTTTCAGATATTCCAATTTTTCTCTAAAAGCTTCAATTTTATCACTAATAATGACTACTGCCAATTATTTTCCTGAAAATGAGAGGCCCCCTTCATTTCTGAGGGAATATCTACCAAATATCTAAATCATGACAGTTTATTCCAACATGGACTAAATAGTGAGCTCAGGTCAGACTGAATTTCACAGTGAGATTCTGTCTCAACAAAACAAAACAAAAGATGTACACTGAAGAATTAGGATTTACTATTTCATCACGGACATTTTTACATGAAACTGTTTTGTTGTTCTTTTTTTATTCCAAGTGCTGTGCAGAGCACAGTGACTGCCAGTAGTTTGGTACCACTGCTCTGTTTCATTTTGCAGCTCTGGTGGTCTACTCATCATTGTCTTTTTTGCATTTTAGGGAAGGGTCTACAGGCTTTTCAGGGTCTCACTACTAGATTGGACTCATAGTGATCTGCCTGCTTACAGCCACCCAGGAGCTGTGATTACAGGTACATGCCACCATGCCCAGTCTCAATTGCCAGCTCTGCATGCCCCGGGGGCGGGGCTGGCATGGCAGGCTCAGGGATCAAACCCCTAGTCCCTGTGCCTGCTTGCGGGTGCTTTAATCCTTTGAGCTATTTGGGCAGCCCTTCATCATTGTCTTGTTACCATTACTATGACTGTAGCAAAAATAGTGTTTACTGCATGGACCCTCAGGAGTACATACTTTGAGAACTACTGTGCTAGGAAATTTTTGCTTTGGTTAACTGAGGTAATAGTGATTCTAACTCAAGTAATTCAGCTACAGCATGGTTCAGTTATACCCTCTTCCCAACTTAGCTAAACAATACATAAGCCTAAAATAACAGGGCAATTTTATTTACATATAGGTCTAGCAACAACATAAACATAATTCTACTTTAGGTCTTTCCTGATCTTCCAGACTTCCTCTCTTGCTAGGATGAAATGCTTTACAGATACCAAGCAGTAGTGTGACCTAAATTCCCTACTTTAATTCTTAGCTGTAAGGTGATTAAGATACTTCAACATGGGCAATTTAGGGTAAGATACAGTCATTTTGTATCCATTCCTCTTCTTTGTTTTGGTTATTTCACATTCTTTCCTTTCTATATCAATCTGAATCCCATTTTATACCCTGACTAATACAATAACTCTCAAGCTCTCAACTTCTAAGTTTCTCCTGTGCCAGCTCAGTAACAACAGCAAAAAGTCTTACATCCCAGTCAAAAATCTCTACATTGGCTTTATATTATCCATAATAGCACTTGAAAGTCCACTGAACACATGTGACTGCCCAGTCCACCTGGTTAATTGGGAAAAGGAAAAAATAATACGCCACTACTGTGATACTTATTTTATCGGTTAGGAATTACAGAATCAAGTCACTATCATAGATACGTATCTGCTTGAAATGTTTTTTGCAGGGCAGGAAACTTCTATGGCATAACTCTTCTTCCTGAAGTTTTATATGTAGCTCAACACACGAACCTCAATACAAATCTGATAAATACTTGTAAGACTTAGACATAAATAAAAAATAGCTCTTCTGAAAAAACTGTCTAGGAACTCAGTTTCATAAGATAAAGCCCAGAGGCCATACAGATTTTCAGAGATCTCTATTAAATCCCCAATTTATTGTTACAATCCATCTGTTTTTACTAAGAATAATCTTCCATTTCAAATACTAAACCTCATTCCTTACAATTGGATGATTCTAGATGTGCTTTGCCTCCTGACAAGCAATAACTCCTCCTCCTATATGCCAAAAACTTTAAGATCCAGCTTTTGTAACATGACATCTTTTTGTAATACAACAACCTGCAGAATCAATTTTAATCTTCTTAGAAAGCTTATATTACTTATAGCCTACATCACTTATTTGGTACTCAATATGTTCACTAAGTTGCTTTTGTTTCCAAGTAACATGAGCTAGGAACCATGTGAGCTTTTTCTTTTTGGATTTTTTCTTGAGCCACCATACTGTCTATATAGGATACTTTAAAAAAAATTTTTTTTTTTATTTTTAGGTAAGGGTCTACAGGGTGTTCAGGGTCTCACTACTAGATCCGGCTTGTAGTGATCCTTCTGTTTACAGCCTCCCAAGAGCTGGGATTACAGGCACATGCCACCATGCCCAGTCTTGATTACCATCTCAGGGTGCCCCAGGGGCAGGGCTGGCCAGGCAGGCCCAGGGATCAAACCCCTGGCCCCTAAGCCTGCTTACAGGCACTTTAATCCACTGAGCTATTTGGCTGGCCCCCTGTGATACACATTTTAGTCATAGACTGATCTGCATACTTACCTGGTTGCAAAACAGAATCATATGCACAGACATAGTGAGTACCCTGGTGTGGCAGAGGGGATGGTTACACAATAAAAAATTGTGTTTCTTTTCAAATAATACAGTAGTCATTGGGAGACAGACATCCAACCAGGGTTTATAGTTTTCGCAACGGAAATAAATAAAAATGATATGTGACTTCCAGGCTGGATTTTTTTTTTCCCCCCTGTGGCACTGAAGATCAAACCCAGGGTCTCACATGTGCCACACAAGTACCCTATCACTTGAGTGTATTCCCAGCACCCCAGTTCAGAGTTTTTAAGAAGGTATGCTGTCTCTGTTCTTTCCCAGGATCCTTCTGAATGCAGAGGATTCAAGCAAGGATGCAAGGATGACAACAGCAGTAAGATAGAAGATGCCTGGGCAGGACTCAGTCACATGGAGAAAAGCTGCCTGCTGCTCAGCAGCACATGTAATAGACTATTAGGGGGGTGATGTTTACTGTATTAAGCCTCTGAAATTCTGGGATATCTTTGAGATAGTGGCTAGCTTTAGTATACTAATTCACTGAGGGTCACTTAGGTAATTAGTAGGCAGAATTTAAGACCAGAGTCTGAGACCATGTTTTCTAACTCTTCTTCTCATGAAGTGCCAAATGTCTTCGGACATGTATTTATATTTCCAAATCATGTCTCTGTTATTTAGACCAGATGTTCCCATTTGTTCTCAGTAAAAGCTCTTAATCCCCAAGAAAGCCTTATCTGCACTTACCATTTACAATCATTTTCAAACAAGCAGAACATGGTTTTCTGGAAAAATAAAGATCACAGTTTTTCAGCCTTGACCCATGTCTAATAAGTGCAATTTGCCCAGCATGTAACTCTTCACTAGAACAATGGAGACCAACAATTTTCATGTTTTTCACGACCACAAGACCAGTTTTCTTCACCTATATTGATACAAAATAATAAGTTATTAATTATAACATCTCATCACAGATAATACTTTATGAATAAAATGAAATCTTTTATTTCTCTGTATCTAATTCTTTATCTGAACATGGTTAATATGGATGTACATATCTTATTTGGTGTAAAAGTCTATCGTATACTTTTGTGTTGATTTTAAATCAGAAATTTTCAAAACTGAGGCTCTACTAATCCAACAAGTATGTAACTCGTGTTATTTGATTCTAGAGAATGATAAATATATTAGTGTTTTCCCTTAGTAAAGGGAAAAACCAAGTCAGTTTGATTTATGCCTTATAGCATACAACCTAGAACTATTTATCATTAAACTTCTAGAAGGTAAAAAGGAAAAATCAGAAAAACTTTCATTTTTTACCTATAGATAAATCAAGCCCAAAGAATTCACATAGTTTTCTGAATTATCCACAGATGTTAACAGGCAGAACTAAAGTAGAGGTCATTTTAAGTTCTAGTTTAAAAATATTTTTGCTGGTAATGCTTTTGTTTAGCTTCTTCCAATATTCATGTAACAGAAATGGGCAAATCCATGATTTCCTCTAAAAACAAACATAAAAAGCAATATCCTGGAAGAGTTTTTCTTTTCTCTTTTGTGAACTGTTTTTACTGTGTGGTCACACTGGCTTGTGAGCTACGTGGAGACATGTCCTTTTAGCAGATGTTCATGGCTACATTCACAGACTGTACAACACAAAAACTCTTGCAAGGTGATCTGGGTAAGCACAAGCACTGATACATCTGATACACATATATCACAAATAAATATAACTATAGAAAAGTCAGATTAAACTAAAAAACTGATGGCAGAACTCCTGATTACATCTATAAAATAATCATGGTCATAAAAATGAAAGATATACTTTAATTAAAATCAATCTACATAAAGGCACCAATTGGATTTAGTGAACTTTTTTTTAAAAAAGCAAGATTTCTAATATTAAAAGATGTCTGGCAAATGCAGACCTATAAACGCTATTCTTTTTTCTTCAAAGAATAAATAGTATCTGAAAACTGATCTAGCAATCCAAATATGTAGCTATGCTCTCACAACTTAGAAACTCTCTAATAATTTTGGCTCAAAAAGTAAACATATGTCCTTTCCCTATTACACTTTTCTTAGTAAAAGGAATTCCTCATTCTTTATGATCTCATCATAAAAAAATCAAGTTGGATTCTCAAAGAATCAATTCTGCAATATTTTAACCCACAGACTGTTCTGCTGTGTTCAAACCTCAGACCTATATTTCAATCTCCTTTCCTCCAGGTCAAAGCTCATTTACTTATTTCACTTTGGAGCTTATCATGAGTCAAGAAACAAGAAAACTGGGTGTGGTGGCATGCCTGTAAATCCAGCACTCAGAAGGCTGAGGTAGAAGGATCACTGAGAGCTAATAGCCAACCTATACTACATAGTGAGTTCAAGGCCGACCTGAACAGCACAGAACAACAACAACAACAACAACAACCAGAACATAGATTTAGTTTGATTTAGTTTATCTGTGGTACTTTGGATAGCTCTGTGGTCTTGAGCAAGTTATTTAACTCCCACATTTCAATTATACCATTCATTAGCATTTCCTAATCACGTGTTCCAAGGAGTATCAATCTCATTTTTAGAAAGTTCTATTGTCAAAGTAAGTAGGATATTGCACAATTTCTCCCTTTTAGGAGATTCACTATGCATATGAGCATTACTCTGAGATCTGCAGTACATTGGTCTAACCTTGTATCAATCTTAGTTCACCACAGAATCCCTAATATTTTTTATTCTATGAATTATACTTTGAGAAACACTAGCACAGCACATCTCAGGTCTCATTCAGCACTGATAGTGATGAAATAGAGGGAGAATAATGTGGTCTTGTGACAGGTTCAGGGGATTAAGAGAGGTTTTAATGCTTTGGCATTGACAAGATACCTGTCATGCTTACTGGTTCCTTGAAGAGCAATGATTCACTTGTTCCTAATGAAAGTCTTTATTCATAGCAAGTGTAAATGAATGTTACAGAATCTTGGTGCTCACTTATAGTACAATAGGTAGCAGAATTTGCCAAGAATAGTAAGCTCCCTTTCAATATAGACTATTTTCCTTTCCACATGGCTTGTTTTTCTCCATAGCACATGTTTCTTCCATTCTTCATTAAAACAGTTCTGCACAGTTTAACAGTATCTTTATCCTAACTTAATTCCTTCTTTAGAATGAGGTCAACTCACAGGGAAATTGTCATGCTGTGGGTTAAAAAGCATAGTTTCTCTTATATGAGAAACCAAAGTATAAAAAGCATAGTTTCTCTTATATGAGAAACCAAAGTATAAATAAGGAATAAAATAAAAGATAATAGCAAGTAATGAAATAAATCTTTCTCAAAGAAGGGGATCAGGAGATGGAGGGCAGAGCCAAGTATGGTGTTACATGCCTGTAATCCCAGCCCTTGGGAGGCTGAGGCAGGAGGATCACTGCAAGCTCCAGGTTAGCCTGGGTTACAAAGTGAGCTCAAGGCTAGTCTGAACTGCATAGTGAGTGTCAAACAGACAAAGGGTGGGGGACTTAGAGGAAAGTGGAAAGGGAAGGGAGGAAAGAAGACAAAATTTATTAAATATGTTATGTGTATGTACCAACTCACCACAAAGAATATAAACATGCACCGAACAAAAAGCAAAACAAAACTGCTGGCCATATTGCTCTTCATACAGACTGACTTCCTAGGCAACAAGTAGCTTTCCTGCTGCAAGAACAAAGTCTGCAAAGTTTTTAGGAGCCTCGAGTTTGGAGATGGCTAGCCAGGTTGGGGTCAGGTCAGCAGAAGGCCTACCACAGGTCTTCCAGAGCACTAGCTGCCTGTTTTCTGTACTTATCTTCAGTGAGATGCTCAACAATCAGCCATTCTGGTGTGAACCACTCTTGATTCTCCACTTCATATAAATCAATGTTTTCAGTGGGTCCCACAGAATCTAGGACTTGAGGAGGATGTTCACTGTGTAAGAGAAATGAGGTATGGCCACATGGGTGTAGCTGAACCACAGGGAGTCACCACAGTATCCACATCAACAGACTTCTGTCCTGGCATCCACAAGGGACCATGTTTGTAACAGGCAGCAAAGCTGAAAAATCCAACTACTAGCATGGAGGCTAATATATATTCTATTTCCAGACCACAGCTGCTTCAGATCTTCCATCAACTCATAAACAACATAAACTGCAGAGTTGACTACACAGGCATCCACTCTATTTGGACATTTCAGTTGTGGTAGTAACAGTCTATCCCAAAAGTTTAAGTTAATTCCATTTCCTTCAGAGTTTTACACTTTGAAACTGAGAGTGCCACATCCTCTCTGTGCATGGTACCCACAGGCAGCAGCCAGAACAATGGCCACTAGATTCCAGGTGGTGACTAGTTCACCCAGCTTAGCTCCAAGGCCCAGCTTCTGAGAGGTTACTGAGGCCTGTGGAAGAAATGCTAAATTACTTTTAACAATAATTAAAATAAAGATAATTCTCAACATTCTTCTAAAAACCTGCTGGACAATTTTTAGTACTGTGACAATCTAATGTCATTGGTGCCCTCCTGGTACTTACAGATAAATTATAACAGCATAAGTCTTGTATCAGAAAATGAGAGAAAAAAATGCAAGTGCAGCAAGCTCCCTAGTATTCCAGAGGGGTCTGACCCTGAGTGAAGTTATGCAGGGTAGACAGTGGCTGAAGTTCTGTGAACAAATGATGTGAATCAAGTGTCCTGACTGGTAGTGCTGGCTTCCACCTCCACTGATGCAGCACCTGGCCCACTTCCTCTGGCCTCAATGTAGATATGGCCTCTGATGGGGTGGATAAATGCTAGTCTTTGCTGTCAGTAACTCACTTGAGAAATGTCACTTTCACCTTTGTATACAGCCACTGCCAGTCCAGATGCTGCTGTTACTCTCATAATCAACTGATGTGTGCCAGTCTCTAATTAATTTAAATAGCAAACTTCACCAGTGTGTAGATAAATGTACAGTTTTTAATGAAACAATACCAATCAAAAAACCCCTACAGGGAAGAAATATGTTAGATGCCTTTATAATTGTCTCATGTGCAAGGATGAGGAGACATCTCAGCAAACAGATATCTGAGCCCCAACTATAGACACATAATTAACCTTAGTCTGGTAATGCTTACTTCTAAAGAACAATTAGCTCAACTTTAATTTCCAACACAACTAGAAGGTACAAGTGTCACATGTGGAAACACATTCCTATTGTTGGAACTGAGCTTCAACATGCTGGCAAAATGCCTACAATGAAAAAAAAAAAGTCTCTTCAATGGGTAGTGCATGTCCACAAAGGCATTGTATGTTCACTGGAGTTGGATAAACTATTGGCACCCAAGATTTTGCAAGGCAATTTCATGCAATCTACATTTCTTGGGCCATTGCTTATTTTTTAGGTTTGATCTGCCTTATCTGAGCTTGTTGTTAGGTAACTGCTATAAGAGCCAAAGTTATCCAGAACACAGTTCTGCATAAACTTGCCTATGATTCAGTGATACAGGACAGAATGTCTTAGCAGTTCTTGATAAGATACTCTGGACAACTTTAAATCATTTATTTGAATGGATTTCATTCTGGTTAATGTATAAGTTTCAAGACTTTGGAGTTGGATATGGTGGCACACACCTGTAATCCCAGCACTATGGAGGCTGAGGCAGCAGGATTACTGAGTTTAAGGCCAGCCTGGGCTACATAAGTGAGTTCAAGGCCAGCCTGAACTACATAGTGAGACCCTGTCTCAAATAAAACAAAAACCCTTACACTGTAATGACAGTATCAGAATTGCTTATTTTACAATCTAAGAAATAGTGATTTTTTACTTGAGCCTACA
This sequence comes from Tympanoctomys barrerae, assembly GCA_002564285.1. Taxonomy (NCBI): domain Eukaryota; kingdom Metazoa; phylum Chordata; class Mammalia; order Rodentia; family Octodontidae; genus Tympanoctomys; species Tympanoctomys barrerae. Next base: position 10,900 of record NDGN011328032.1, read on the forward strand.
ATTATAATGATCTTATTCAGGAAAATAATTTGAGTGTACTTTCAAAAACTTGACATTCTTTTCAGAGAAACAATTCTAGATACTGTAAACTTGTTTTTTTTTCCTAGATACTGTTGCTGTTTTGTTGAAAGATTTTAATCCTAATTTTAAAGCCTATCTTGAGAGTAATTTAAAATATGAGAATAAAAATTTGTGTTCAGAGTTGGAGATGTTGAATAAATGTCTTTTTTCAAGATCACAGGAGTTTTTGTCTTTCATTGTTGTCTTTTCATTTGCCAATTGTAGTAAATCTGGTCTGGATTCATGGAATTTAATGTTAATCTTCTATATGTATTCCTTTATAGAGACCAGGGGAAGAACTTCACATAACATATTTTTTACTTGACCATTTAATCAAAGATGTATTTAAACTGGGTTATGCTCCATTTCATTCACTCATGATAAATTTTTCTTATTTGGATAATTACATGCCACTTATATGTGATAACAGCCTATGACATTTTTATATTTGTTAAAATGTTAAGATTAGAGGTATCATTCTTCTTAACTTTAACTGGTTAGATGATCATCCAATTTATTGAAGAAAACATCAGAAATAAAAGGCAACATAGCTTTCTAAGAATATGCTAAGATTTATACAATCAGTTCTTGCACTGGCCATCTTCTACATAAAGCACAAAAACAGTATACCATGTTTGCACAGCAAAAGACTAAAGAAACATAAACCTGACATTTTGGTCTGGAGTTATGAAATGATAACTTGGTTGAGGGTTTTTTTTTTAATGTAGTTGGTAAAGGGTCTACAGGGTCCCACTACGTATATCCGACTTGTTCATGATCCTCCTGTTTTCAGCCTCCCAAGTGCTGGGATTACAGGTGCACACCACCACGCCCAGTCTCAATCACTGTCTCAGTGTGCCCTAGGGACGGGACTGGCATGGCACTCTGGGGATTGAACCCTGGCCTTGCTCTCTGCCTAAGAAGGTGCTTTAATCCGCTGAGCTATCTGGCCAGCCCACTGAGGTTTTATAAAGTGTCCCTCATTCCCCAACTCGTTTTTTTTTCTTTTTCTTTCCCAACTCATTCTTAAAGAACATTACCCTCCAGGGTTCTATCCCTGGCTCTGCATACTGTGCTGGGCCCACCCCTGGGCAAACTGAGCTGGTGATGGAATCTGGGCATGGTGGCACGTGCCTGTAATCACAGCACTAGGGAGGCAGAAATCAGGAGGATCACTACGAGTCTGAACTCAGCGATTCTCTTGTTTTCAGCCTCCCAAGCACTGTGATTACAGGCAGGCACCACCATGCCCCAGCCTCAATTGCCAGCTCAGTGCAGTGGTAGGCCGGCATAACACAACAGGGATCGAACCCCAACCACTGTACTCTGCCTAAGCAGGCGCTTTAGTCTACTGAGCTATCTGGCCAGCTCTACAAAATATATTTTTAAGTACATATTTAAAATATAAAAAATTATCTGTACTGGCTTTTTAAAAGAGCCTTAAATTTACCTAGAATTTCCTCTACTCATCACAAAATAGTTTAGAATTGTATATTCCTTGACTACAAAGTACTGTATAGTTTTCTACTTCTGAATGTTTCAAGAAATTTTGTGTTAAAAACTGGTTACTTTGGAAAATTAAATGATAATGCCTTATTGAAAGATCTTACTGAAGTCCATGTTTTTAAAATGAACCAAAGAGACCTGTGGAGGTGGCTACAATTGAATGATGTTAGCTTTAGTATTTCTGGTAGGTGGTGTACTGTTAGGCAGAAATAAAGCCAGGTACCCTGAAGTTCTCACCACAAGACTTTGACCATTTTTAAAAAATTCTTCCTAAGAAATATGAAAAATAACATACATACATACACACATACATATCTTCATTGTTTCTTGCTAAGGAGGCCAAAATATTAAGTTTGAGACTAAAACAAACCTAAGGCTAAGTTGCATTCCATTCTGGCACTTCCACTTATTACAACTACTAGAAGACTGTATTTCTTTTCAATGAATTACTCTCCTGGATCTTGATTTTTTTTCACTAACATCGTGGCAAGTCATTTATGCAATCTTAGTTACAGAATCACATTAAAACATGAGCAAAAGAGGAAAGTCTGTTTTGTGTACAAACTATTATAGTAAATGATATTTAGTATTTTTCCCTTTGTTCCTCATAATGAAAACATTTAAAAGACAAATATTTCTATATCCTTGATAGGCATTTTAGAGATTCATTCTCAAAACTAATCTGGAAATCTCATCAGGAATATACAACAGAAGAAAGGTAATTCTTTCAAAATACAAATATTTATGCCAGCACCATGGTATAGCCTGTAGCCTCAACTATTTGAGAGGCTGAGGCAGGATGGTCACTTGAGTCCAAGAGTTTAAGACAGCTTGGGTAACATAGTGAGACTCCATCTCAAAATTTAAAAATATAAATGAATAAATGAACGAATGAATACATGTTTCATTTTCATGTATTCCAATGCAAATGCATCAGAAGCCCTACAAAACTCAAAACATTAAAGTAACAAGGACATACTATGTAGTAATGAAATTTTAGATATTTTCATTATAAGCATAAAGGGGAAAATATTCAATTGCCATTTAATACACCAGTTTGTACACAAAGCAGACTTTCCTCTTTTGATCATGTTTAAATGTATGACTCTGTAACTAAGATTACAAAAATGACTTGCCAAAATGCTAGTGAAACAAAGTCCAGGTCCAGGAGAGTAATTCACTGAAAAAACATTCAGTTTTCTAGTAGTTGTAGTAAGTGGAAGCGCCAGAATGGAATGCAACCTAGCCTTAGGTTCATTTCAGTCTCAAACTTGATATTTTGGCCTCAGTAAAGATGGATACACAGAGTTCATCTTTTAGGTCTGGGCTTTGATTTTTTTTTTTTTTTTTTTTTTTTTTTGGTCCTACTCACCAACTATCCATTGTTGTTATCAGAAGACACAAAACTCTAGGTTACTATTCATAGTACAACACTATGAACATCATGTTTGTGATGGTTCATTCCCTCAAATCCCATGCAAGGGCAATGCAGATGGGTGCAGAGGGGTCTATATTGTTGCGTGGATGTGCAATGGAGCATGTTAGTGAAGAGGAACACCAAGTCCAGGAATCCCATTGTTTCTGCTCTTTGTCTAAAAGGAAGACAATACCTCCACCCTCAAAGTTACTTACTACAAAAACAACTCTGAGAAATATCATCTATAATTAGCAACAGGATCTTGGATTCTTGGCATAACCAAAAAGATTCAGACATTTAAGACAGCTATGGAGGGGTGTTTCTCCACACATCCATGTAAGTTAATATCAAAAGGTATCAAGTTACATCTGAAAATTTTTTTAAAAGAGCAAGATATAGGTGTATATCAGAGAATAATTTCCAATCTTTTCTTCTTTTTTAAATAGAAGAAACATATAGGCTTATAAATGCACAGATTTTTAGAAAATCATATAAGAAACTCCCTTGGAAGTAGGAAAAGGGAACTATAAAACTGTAGTATAAAAGGGTCTTTTACCCTATTTGTATATCATTCCTTTTACTTTGCTATGAGGAGCACATATGTCATTTAAAGCATCACAAAAGTTCACCTGTTTTCTGTTAGTTGATACACTGGCCATCTCTTCATTATCTCCTGATGGTCCACACTTTCCCTCTTCATTTTTCTAATTAAAACCAGATTAAGGGAGGAAAAGATCAATATAGTTAATTTAATATTTCCATATTTAAAGGCTGGTTTCCTTGGTTTTGGAGCATTCCTTTTTTTAATATTTTTTTCCCCTTGATGGAACTCAGCACTGAGGTCCACTTTGTTCAGGGATGAAGTTCAAACTATACTTAACCCAGTAAACAAGGTCTTTATAATTGCTTTCTCCACTTTCTCATAATATAGGACTGAAATTGTGATTAGAAAAAAAAAGTTTTTTTTTTTTTAAGATTTATTCATTTATTTGGTACAGGGTCTCACTACGCTGCTCAGACTCATAATGATCCTCCTGTCTCAGGCTCCCTAGCGCTGGGAATACAGGCATGTGTCAACAGTCCCGGTTTTGGTTTTGGTGGCTGGATTGGCATGGTGCTGGCGCAGGGCCAACAGGAGACCGGCATGGGGCTGGTAGGGCATGTGGTACCAGGGATTGAACCTGGGTCTTTGTGCTTGCCAGGGTCTTTGTGCTTAGACTGCCAACCTATCTCCTGGGCCCCTAGAAAAATGTTTGTAGTTTACAATACTAGAATTGGAGCAATTCTGAATGATGAAAAATTCCCAAGGGCAGCCATAGCTATGAAGGACTAAAGTAGAATAGAGGTAAGTTAATTGGAGTTGAAAAGATAAGAAAATATACAGCAAAGGTATTACACATGCATTGTGATATGCATATAATGGTCCCTAGGGCTTGTGATTGTTATGTTACATGGCAAAAGGGAATTAAGGCTATAGATGGAATTAAAGTTGCTAATCATCTACCTTGAGATAGAGAGATTATCTCAGATTATCAGTGGACTCAATGTTAATGCAAGGGTCATTATATTCAAAAAAGGGAAGCAGGAAAGTCAGGCTCACACAGAAAAGACTCAACTGGCCATTAATGGCTTTGAAGATAGAAAAGGCTCAGGGGGCCAGGAATGTAAGCAGTTTACAAAACTGGAAAAGGTAAAGAAACATTTTTCCTGAGAGCTTCTGGAAGGAAGTAGGCTTTGCTGACACTTTCAGCCAGTGAGACCCATTTTGAACTTCTGACCTACAAAATGATATGATAAATGTTTTCATCAAAAATTTTGTGATAATTTATTATAGCAGCAATTACAAAAACACATAAGGATGTCCACAGGTCACCCAGTTAAAAGTGAAACCTGATGTAGAAAGAAAGTTTGAGGCAGGTACCTTCATTTCAGCAAGTACTCATACAACCCCTGATAAGTGTTAGCCATATATCTAACTGCTCAGGGTGCAATCTTCCCATAGACATTACGATTTATGAGCACAGGAAAATGACTATGTATGAGTAGATGAAGGCAAGAAAAAGAGTTGAGTTCTATGAACCCCAAAGTAGGTGGGATAGCTAATAAATTGGGGGAAGCTTTAAAGTATAAAAAAGAAATTTGGTGAATGTTAACTAGAGTTATATTAAACAAGTCTGGATTTCATAAAAGAAACAACTTCCAAGTAGTAGAAGTCTTTAAGAAAATCCATATCCCAGGAATAGACTTAAGCACAATAAAGCAAGGGGTACTTTAACATAAAAAGTACAGTGGACACAATGTGAAGAGATAAAGGAATAATAGGAGATGTGTAAGAAAAATGAGAGAATAAGTTATTCTAGTCCTTAGACTTGAGGTAATTTGTTAGAGTCTAACAAATTAAAATGAAAAACTATAAACTAGTAAGAGAGAATTATTTTAAAAGATAGCCATTTTCATAGCGCTTGATTTGTACTCCCAAATTTTTAAGCAATTATATCCCCTCTTGTCTCATAAACAATTAGAGTCTCCCCCACTCATTTAGTTTTGTACTAGTCTCATAAAAATTTCTTTTTTTTTTTTTTTTTTTGGTGGAACTGGGGATTGAACTCAGGCCCTTGCGCTTGCCA
>NDGN011328033.1:0-10779 GCA_002564285.1 Tympanoctomys barrerae
AACTCAGGCCCTTGCACTTGCCAGAGAAGCGCTTATTCCACTGAGCCATCTCCCCAGCCCCAATCTACCCTATTTTTAGCACCCTTACATTCTGTGATCTGTGACCTGAGTTCAAGTTCACAACATTTGGATTTTGCAGCATTTCAGATTTTGGATTTTCAGGACAGGACACTCATGTATTTCTCAGCTCTGTCAGCTGAGAGGATCTACAAGAAATGATACTTGAGGAGTACCAAGTACACCCTGAAGACAGATTTGATTTCCAAATACCTTACACCAAGAAAACAAACCAAATTCCTTAGAGAAATGGCTGATTCTAGAACTGGGCCAGAAAAATTAGAAGATGTACCTGAAGCACTGTAGTAACAGAAGGTAAGGATGCACACAGAAAGCAAAAGGGGCCCTGGGGGCACACAAGAGCCCGTTAGTGCAATATGGGCAACAACACAGCACAATGATGAGACACAACACAAGGTGTGACGTGAACGTGAGGCGACACAGGCACAGTACATGGCTAAGTAAATGCAGCCGGAGACAAATCTTCCTAAAGGATTGCCAACAATATTTTTACATGTTTCCCACTCCATGTAGTGCTGCCTCTGAGCAGGGGCTAGACTTAAGAGCCCTTCAGCCACATAGCCAAGCCTGGAAAGGGAAGCAAAGCAACTTCCCAGAGGAGAAAGTGGGCCAGGCCATAGTGAGTGCTGACCCACAAACACACACCCTCTGACCTGACCCACCTCTGTGGGGTTCTTCTCCCCAAACTCATAACCTCAGTTTTTCATGAATCCAAATGGAGGTGTAGGCAGCTGAATTAGATAGAAATATTACAGGCAGTCAGGAAGGGCCAGGCGCTGAAGGAAACAATATGGAAGACAAGGTGACTATGCAACTTGGAAGAGACAGACACTCCCATATGGGCCAGACCTCAAGACAAAAGAGGAAACACAGCTACATACTTCCCTAGGGATGGACATCAGGGATTGATATTCTGAATGGGTATCAATCACCTTGAAGGAGCCCAAATGAGTCACTAGCACAACCCCCAAAGGAAGAGACCCTGTCCCACTTGATTAGGAGAGTTGCTTCCCCATTTGATACTGGATTTAATCAATTTTATCTAAGCAATGGTGCTTGTAATCTCATTGGTTGAGCATAGTTTTGTCCCACCTCATGCTCACCTAAGCGAGTTCCCATGGAGACAGCTTGGGGTGGGGTCCTGTCTCTCTCTGGGACAGTAGCTTTCTTTCCCTCAAATATATTCTGCTCATAACCTCCTTTTGTTCCTAAAATTCATTCTGTTTGAGAGAACACAAACTTGTCCCAGGTACCTTTCAGGTTGGGAGATCATTTTTCCCTTATATCATTTGGAGGTCGTCCACCCGAGATCAGTTTTTTCCCCTGTATCAGAGTGATATGCTGTACAATCCCTGGTCAAAGTGTCCAGGTCATTAAAAGTAGGGGAAGAATGAGAAACTGTCAGCAGGACCAACATGACAACTAAACACAATATAGTACTCTAGACTGGATCCTGGGAAAGGACATTCATGGAAAAACTGCTAAAATTCAAATAAAGTCTGGAATTTAGTTAGCAATAATATCCCAAGGCTGGCTCCTTGGTTTCTTACTATCTGTCATAGTAAAGGAATAACTTACCAATGAAGGAAACCATGTGGGAACTTGGTCATATCTTTGCAATTTTTGTGTGACTTTAAAACTACTCCAAAGTAAAGTTTATTAAACAGAAGAAGGAGAAAGAAGAAGAGGAAGAGAAAGAGGAGGAGGTAGGAGGAAGGGGGAGGAGGAGGGAAGAGAGGAGGGGGAGGAGGAGGGGCTGGGTGTAGTGCTACACACCCATCATCCCAGAGCTCTGGAAGGCTGAGGCAGGAGAGTTGCAAGTTTGAACCTAGCCTGGGCAGCTTAAGTGACTTAGTGAGGCCCTTCCTCAACTACCAGAAAAAGGAGGTTGCGCTGGAGATGCAGCTCAGTATAAAGGGCCTGGGTTTAATCCCAGGGCTGCAAAACACAAAAACATTTGCATACACACGAAGTAGCTTATGATTCAACTATAAAACACACATGAATAAAGACCTATTGGAAAAGCAATGCTGATGTGTTAGTAAGGAGCATTAAATCTAGTTCCCTTTATTGCTTGTATGCTACCTTACACCGCCCAAAGAACCCCCTAATACGTCGGGCCTCAGTACGGGCAGAGACTCACTGGAGGCAGAACAAAAGAAGCCACTGGGGAGAAGCATGTGGTGGTGCCATCTGAACTGCGAGGGGTGAAAGCAGGGGACACAGACAACATACTCACACTCTCAGCACCATGCGTCTTCTACCTAGAGACAGCTACTCTTGGCCCTCCAAAGACTCAGACAGGGCCCAGAATCCCCCATAATAATTTTCTGGTCAGGGAGACAGACCTCTTTGTTTACTAACTTTTATATTTTCAAACATATTTACTTGAAGCAATTTAATTTCAGAAAAAGAACACGCTATGCTGCTCATCACTAAAGACAATGTCACGGATCCATGTTTAAATGCAGTTACCTTATGCAACCGAAGGTATACATGAGCCGAAGAGATTTTGTCCACATGAAACCTACAAAGAAGGAAAACCACTTTTAACAAGAGGTACAAGACCACCGCCTCATTTCCCCCTTGTATCTAAAGCACCCATTCCAGGAAGTACCCCCTGTTCGCTCAGGGCCTCCCACAGCGGGGACTATGGGGTGCAGAACACAGTAGCCATCTGCAAAGGCCTCACCGCAACCAGAGCCACAAGGTCAATGCCGAAAGTTACACAGCTGCGTGGGAAAAGTGCCCAACAGTAATAAATATTAAGCGCCCGAGGGTGGTTTTTCAGGTGACTGAGGTATACAGTACCAAAGGCTTCACAGAAGAACTGAGATTTGGTTGGCTCCTGATGGAAGCACAGGGTTGAGAGGAAAACACGGAAAGGAACTTAGGTGAGAAGTTAAGTTAATGAAAGAAGCCAGAGGGCTGGCCAGATAGCTCAGAAGATTAAAGTGCCTGCTTGGGCAGAGCGCAGTGGCCGGGGTTCGATCCCCAACGTGCCCCAGTGCTGGCATTGAGACTGAGCGTGGTGAACATGGCTGTAATCCCAGTGCTTGGGAGGCTGAAAAGCAAGAGAATCACTATGAGTCTGATCTACATAGTGAGACCTTGTAAACCCTGTACTAAATACATTAAAGAAAGAAAGAGAGAGAGAAAGAGAAGCCAAAGAGATGCCACAGTTGAGCACCTGGGAAGTTTGCAGACCACAGGTGGGAGAAAACAGGGGGGTTTTGCCTGGAGCATCTTGAATCTTGAGCAATGGCAACACAACCAAAGGCCAAGTACAGATTCAGAAAGTCAGCTGAGGCCTGAGGTCACCAAGCCGATATCCACCCACCCCCACCTTAAGTTTACCTTTTATTAGGGTCTATCATCTATCAACTTAATTAAATCTAAGCTTGGGGTGACATTTTAGAATATTATGTTTTTCACTTTCACAGCTCACTGAGTGAAGATGATTTTCTCTTTTTGCCTCCAGAATCCTAGTGTGGAACGATGAACAAAGTAACAGAAGGTGAACACTGATTCAGTGAGTCCTTACCTTTCCCAACTAGGAATGCTCAGTGAAGCCCAAGGAGGACCATTACATGCCATTATACACTGTGCTAGACATCTTCACAGCATTAAGTCATTGTCCTAGACAGGAAAATGGTCACACATTCACACTTGGTACCAAACAGAGACCAAGGGTTCAATACAAAGTGAATGAGGCTATGTGGTTGCCAATTCCCTCTTTGGAAAAAAATAAATATCCTGTTATTTATTGTGGATATGGAAAATCAGGCATTTTCTGTAAACAGTCAATGTTGACTGTAGGTTTTATTTTTAATCTTTACTGATAGCCAGAAGTAGGCATTACATCACATTTGATTCATGTTTCTCCAAGTTATCCATTCTTGTTCCCACACAAGAGAGTCATGCTTTAATTGAGAGTTGTTTCATCCTGGAAAAAAAAATCTATTTTTTTACAAATCTGGAAATTATATACTTTCTTATCATCTTTCAGATTATTAGAAAGATACTGCACTGGCCCGGGGAGATAGCTCAGTGGAATAAGCACTTGACTGGCAAGCACAGGGTCCTGAGTTCAACGCCCAGTACCACAAAAAAAAAAAAAAAAAAGAAAGAAAGAAAGATACTGCACTAACCAAGCTCAATTTTCTCCCATTCTAACTTTTACTTGCTTTAAGCCAGGTCTCCATTTGCAATTCCTTCCTGTTATATTCTGTTTTTTATTCTAAGTTTCTGTGGAATTTTGTCAAATGAAATACCCAAACAACTCAATGTATAACTGATAATTTCATACATAAGACCTGGATGCGGTGGCACGTGCTAATAATCACAGCACTCTGGAAGGCTGAGGCAGGATTCTAAGTTCAAGCCCAGCAAGGGTAACCTAGTTACTTAGTGAGATCTTGTCTCAAAATAATAAATAAGAGGGCCAGGGAGATGGCTCAGTGGAGTAAGCACTTCCCTGGCAAGCGCAAGGGCCTGAGTTCAATCCCCAGTTTCACAATAAATAAATAAATAAGAAGTGCTGGGATGCAGCTCAGTGTCAAGGCTATGCAGTACAGAAACACAAAATTCACGCAGAAGTAATTAAAGTACCCAAACACAGCGGTGTCCTGTGCAACACGCACAACTGTCACATCTGTGTATAGTCGGCAACCTCTCTCTATGAAGAACAGGAGAATGGACACAACTATGGGCTTCAGTTGAAATGATAATAAACAAAACACCCCAGCTCTATACCAAACAATCCATTTTGAGCAAGTTTTCTTATAAAAACCCTTCTTAAATCTCCCAAAATGCTTACTTCAAAGTTAAAATTATTGTCCTTGTTATCATCATGTTCTCTCCCTATTGAATCCTGTCACCCTTTACTGAAGGCAAAGACTAGAAATTTTGCTAAAATGACACTAAATAGCTAAGGAACTAGAGGCACAGGGTCCCAGAATCAGGTTCCTGAAATTCTTAAAAGTCTATGAAATTAAGTATGCATATTAACTTTATTTTCTTCATTTAAAAATTAATTTAGTTCCCTCTGTACTTAATGCTAGGATGATCCCTTCTTTTAAAGGGTCTTGGAGAGCCAGGCATGGTAGTTCACACCTGTAATTCCATCACTTGGGGTGGTAATGGATGGATGAGGTCTGTTCCCAGTTTGAGGCCAGCCTGTAATGAGACCCCGTGTTTAAAAAAAAAAAATAGTTTCAGGGGGTTTTCTGGGATAAACTAGGATGCTGACTATCAATCACAGAGATAAAGTCCCAGAGGCTGCAGCACAGTAAACAGGTTCAAAATCTACCCTGGAATGTAGGCCAACTGGGAAGCATTCCCAGAGCTGCCTGGAAGATGGCCAGCACTGACAGTTCACCAAGCAGAACCAGCCTTGGGCTTTCGGCCTATGCCAGCTCACAGCACTTCTCAAGTAACTATTAGAATAAAACTCAATCACATCTAACCACAGCCACTAATCTCTGGACTGTGAAAGAGTGTTGAAAAGTCTCTATGTGTCTATAAATCTAAATCTGTTGACTACCAACCTTAATGCAATTAATGACTCAAGCCGGACACCTTTGGGTGTGGGCTGTAAATGAGAAATTTCCCTTCCACTTATTTAAAAGAAAAGGTAAAAAAGTTGTGGTGAACTGACTTTCATGGTATGTCTGACAATGTAACTTTTCCTATGCAGGCGTTTATGTCTCAAATCATATCTTTAAACACATACAGCTACAAGAGAGACACAGCCATTCTTAGCTCCCTTGAAAGAATCTAGGGACACCTGAAATACTCCAGCTGGGGGTGACAGGTACTCAGAACGGAGGTAAGCAGAAAGCAGTCACTGGGCAGAAACCACCAGACAGTTACCAAGGAGGAAGAGAGGCAATCCACTAGAAAGTGACATATTTACTGAACTTATACTACATCATGCCATGATCTATAGTCAGTACCAGGGATGTAGCAGCTAACCAAGATAGATGGCTGTTCCTATAGAGATCACAACCTAAGCCCTCAGAAGGGAACAGTGCCCAGCTAGAAGCTCTGGTCATGTGAACTGCTGTAGTCTCACTTATGACACAGGTTGAGTCCAGAGGATGCGGTTCTGGGATGGCCATGAGCTTCCCACTGGGCAGGTGGAGGTCAGAGGAGGCCCTGTGGGAGTCCTGTAGCAGGGCAGGGATGGCTTCAGTAAGCCTCAGAGCAGTGTCTCCCCAGTAAAGGCCCAATGCTAGGCCCAGCTTCCCTTCTCAAGAGCAGCTGCCCAGGATGCTTCAAGGAATTAAGGTCTGCATCCGCCCTGGAAAAACAGGTCTGGGAGGAGCTGCTGCAATGGCCTTGGGGTACAGCACAGCAGTAACTCTGAACTGGGGTCTGATACAACCAGCACAGTGTTCAATTCCTCCCAGCTTCAGTTTCCTGATCTGAAAAATGGGCATAATAGCCAGGTGTGGTGGTGTATGTCTGTAATTCCAGCACTTGGGAGGCTGAGGCAGGAGGACTGCTACAAGGCCAGCCGGGGGTACACAGTAAATTCAAAGCTAGCCTAAGCTACAAAGTGAGATTATCTCAAAAAAAAAAAAAAAAAAAAAAAAAGCAAAACGAAAACAAATGGGCATGACACCAATACTTATTCCCAAGGTGGGTGGGTAAGAAATGAAACTGATGAGCAGAGGTAAACATTTGTTAATATTTATCATATAGTTAAGTACATGAAAAAATGTTCACTATGACTATCACATCAAATAGGATCTGAGCACTTAACTACAAGCCCACATTTGGCAGGGGGTGGTATAGGCCAGGGAGATGATCCCCACCGACAGGCAAGATTAGACTCTACAAGGGACAGCAGGAGGGGCAGAGTCAGCAGTGGAAGGCAAAGCTGGAAAAACAAAACAATTGAGTTCAACAACAGCAAGGGAAAGAAAGAGGGAGTCACTGGAGCCATACGCTCTGCCGATGGCCTGGGTCTGAGGTAATACGAAAGTCTTCTTGTTTGTTTTTTTGGACTGCGTTTGATAAACAAAACAAATTATCTTGGAGGGAAGGTATGAAGTATGTTATTGTTTAAATGGTTTACCTAAATCCTTTTTAGAAAGAAGGCATGAGACTGGAGCTAGAATAGCCGGAACCTAAGAGTGGTGGCCCCAGAGCCTCCACAAGAGACCAGCAGCAGGCAGAGGACACCCGTGTTCTGGACGCCTTTGCTCTCAGGCCTGCAGTCAAACCCAAGAAACTATCACCATCTAGCACAGTAATTACAAATGAAGGCAACTGTGGCAGGGGGTATTTACATCTGAACACCCAGAGACACAAGTACACGGTACAGGCTCAGTTTTAATCACAGGAATCAGGGTACTGCTACATCTAAGAAAGTTAATGATGACCCACGGTAAGCAGAACCAAAATTGTTACTTACCAGATATCTTCAGGCCAGCCATACTTTATCAGATCTTCATCTATAGTGAGATTCAAGAGAACACAGAAAAGTTAAAATACTGTCAAATAAAGATGCACCAGGTTTACAAGCTGAAAAGGGGACAAATATCAAGCCCTCCCATAACTTTCTCTCTTTTTTACTGGAGAAGACAGTAATTTAGAGAGGCTTTGAAGCTTGAAAATGCAGAAAAGTAAAGGTTTATAATTAGAGGATATAAACTGCAGAAGTTGAATATTCCTAATCCAAAGACATTCCTGTTTGAAGACAATGAAAATGCCAAAGGCAAATCAGAGCAGCTAAGGACTCAGACAGTACCTCAAAAAACTCGCTGTGGTAATACTGAACACTAAGATGTTTTTGCCAAAACTCTGAAATAATGGACTACATTTTAATGCAAGAAAAAAAAATAACCTGCTTATATAAATAGCATGGAATACTAGCAATAAAACACAAGAGAAATAAAAAGAAAATAAAAATCCCTAATTCTATCACATGGAAATCACAGAAGAAAGAAGTAAAAGAACAAAGTGTTTTGGAAGATGAGGACAGGAACACGGTTACTGGAAGGGCAGGGTGGGGAACTGATGTTTTTATTGCAAGCATTCTATTATGATTTAACTTCTTAAACTATGTGCAGATAAAAATAAGAATTTTGAGCTGGGTGTGGAGGCACAAGCCTGTTATCCCAGCACTCTGGGTGACTGCAAGCCTGAGCCCAGCATGGGCAACTGAGAAGTTAGTGCAACTCTTGTCTCTAAATAGAGAGTTTTTTAAAAAAGGGGCTGGGCTGTAGCTCAGTGTGAAGGCCCTGGCTTCAACTCCCAATGCAAATAAATAAAACAAAAAATTTAAAACTTCTTTGAAAACAATGATTACAGGAAGGTTATATCAGTACATACTTCTGACATATTCTAGTCATATTAATAATTAGGAATTATTATGTTTAATAGAAGTATTTAGGTATTACACACCAAGTAAAGAATTGCAAAATGATTCATACATGATTTAAATGAACCTGAGTAAAGTGGGCATTAACTTGGACAGCATGTGTAAAGTCGTGGATGCGGGCACCCTTAGGAGCGTGACCACCGTGAGGTCTCCCAGGCCATCTACCAGCTCAGGCAGGAAGCTGCACTGGCCCTGGACAAGGGTGGAAATCAAAGGCCTCTTTCCTGCAGTACTCCTGCTTTTGATTCACTTTCATGGCTCCCTGGTGACACCTGCTGGCCAGAAGAGAGAACAGACCTGAAAGCTGTTGGGTGAAGGTAAATCACAGGGTTTCAACTTCGCCTATGTTCTCTGGTCCTAGGTTGGGAGTGAAGAGGGTTACAGACAGAAGTGTGATGCACGAGGTGTTCCCACAGGTGGACCCAAAAGTGAAGCACTCTTTCTCCATGGTGACTAGGAGAAGCAACACCTCCAACAATTCCAAAGCGCTCAACATCTGGATGGAGTTGACATAACTATCCAGAGGTGTATCTGCTGATGTCAGTTCCTACGATGGGTGTGTAAGGAGTTCCACAGTCTGTCCCCACCCGCCCCCTACTCCAATGAAGGCTTTCCAGTTCTTTCCTCCATCACACTTCCCATCTCCAGGCCCTCTACTTCTTCGGCATTTGCTGTCACTATAACTTCCTTCTGCCCACTTCAAAGAGATTTTCCTCTTAGAGCAGTTTTAGTTTTGGGGCAAAATCCACACATACTTCTGGCACATAAGCCCACCTGAAAAGGGAAAGCCCAGACCAAATCTTCAGACGTCTCACACAGGCTGGCATGCAGCATCCCCTCCCCCACGAGGGCCTCAGCCATCAGTGACCTAACACAGGAGAGGCAGGCTGGGATGTCCCTGTGGAAGGCAGAAACAGGACAGCCCTCTGCTGCGAGAAGTATGTAAACCCCTGCCTCGCGGAGTTGCACAGTGCGAAACCTACACAGCCGTGCAGCAGCTGGGCTGTAGGTGCTGTCCTGTAACGGAGCCTTGGCACCACACTTTAAAACACAGCAGGTTTAGTGAATAGCTGTGCATTCATTCACTGTAGGTAACCGAGGTTTCCTGTTACCATGCCTGACTTCTCAATAGAATAGAGATGGCATCCCCTCCTCTACGACATTGACGATTGGGAGGATGCAAGGAGATTATGCTGAAAAATACTGCTACAAACATGAACCTAGCCTGGGCAATTTAGTGACTTAAAGACTGACACAAAACTTAAATGAAAGAAAATAACAAATGGCTGGGAATGTAGCTTAGTGCAAGGTTCTGTGTTGAATGCCTAGCACTGAAAGAAAATGATCTCTGACAATTTATGGGTCACTAGGAGAAATCTAAAATTCAAGCAGTGACATTCTGCAGGCTAAAGTCAATGTCATAAACTCACTATGAGGAAAAATCCTCAAAATATGAGTTACTGCATTTAGGTGTTTTGGCTTTCTCCCCTGGCCAGGCTGTGACCGTCCCACTTACACAGCTTCTGTTTTATGGGAACCAGTTTTGGCCTTGACCGTTTCACTGCTGTAAAATGCCTTCTCTGAAGAATGCTAGCCAGCCTCCCCTACAGCAGGAGTCTAACCACTGCCTGTGCCCGCCTCTACCTGAACAGACATGGATGGGTTTAGAAAGAGGGGGAGGGGCCGAGGAGATGGCTCAGTAGAATAAGCGCTTCCTTGGCAAGCGCAAGGGCCTGAGTTCCATCCCCGGTTCCGCAAAAAAAAAAAAAAACATTTACCAGAGAGGGGCCGGGGAGATGGCTTAGTAGGATAAGCGCTTGACTGGCAAATGCAAGGATCCGAGTTCAATCCCCGGTTCCGCCAAAAAACAAACAAACAAACAAACAAACATTTACCAGAGAGACAGCTGCCAGCATCTAAGACATATGAGGTTCAAAGAGGTTAAGTAACAGTGAGTTTGTTACTTGTTACAGGGCCACTGTAACCCTGGTGCGCTGACTCCAGGGCTCTTCCCAAAACACCACACTGCCCCCAGGCACACAGCAGCTGTACTTTCAGAGCTCCAGAAACACTGTGGTCAAGTTCACCGTGTTTCTTGCTGAGGTCCTGCCCTCCCTGAGTGCCACACTGTGAGGACCGGAGCTATGTATTCAAGATGCTCCTGCTCATCAAGAAAGCACAGTGGCAGTTATGAGCATGGTGGTGCACACCTCTGACCCCAGCACTTGGGAGGCTGAGGCAGGAGGACTGATGCAAGCTTGAGGTCAGCCCGGATTATATAGCAAGACCCTGTCCAAAAAAAAAAAAAA
>NDGN011328060.1:0-12980 GCA_002564285.1 Tympanoctomys barrerae
CTTCAGGGCAGGTTTGGCTGGCTTGAGTTGTGGGGATCAAACCATAGCAACCTGAGCCTGACTTCTTTGTTGAAGCAGCCACTTAAAGAACTGAGCTAAGAGGCAGGCCCCCTACATAAATTTATATAAGGAACCCATACAGTTTAATAGCTAACAGAATAAAATTAAAAACTCATATAACTTGATGAAAACTTGAAAAACCTATGGCTTAAATCTAAATTATACTTCAAAAGTCTCATGTATTTAGAGATGAAGCTTTTGGAAGATAATTGGGTCATGAAAGCATGATGCTTACTGGTGAATTAATGCATTGGTGACTTCATGGCTGATTGTGCTCTTAGGAGATGGGGCCTGACTCACAGAAGTGGGTTACTGGTGACATGACTTGGAAGGGTGTTTTCATGTTCCTGGCTCTTCTCTATTCCCTCTCTGCTTCCTGGTAGTTATGTGTCTTGGTTACTTTTCTTCCGTTGCTGTTGACAAAATACCCGACACTAGAATTAAGGAAGGAAAGGTTTATTTAGCTCACAGTTTGTAGAGGTTTCAGTCCATACTTGGCTGRCTCCAAGGCAGAGTGGCACAGGGCAGAGGGTAGCAGTTCATGGTGGCAGAAAACAGCAGAGAGCAAAGGAAGGAGCAATGGCTGCAGTAGCTAGCGAGGTTTTTTCCTTCCTTATATTGTATACAGATTACCTACCCACAGGTGGGTGTAGCCCTTACACTCATCATCCCAGCATTGGATCATGAATTATCACAAACTCTAGAAGCCCTTCCCCCATGACTACATGAGGCTTTTGGGGGACAACAAGACACAAATCATAACACCATGGATTGAGCAACTGTTCTCTACCATGTCCTTATAACATACAATTTTTTGCCTTATAGCCAGACAGCCAGGGACTGAACCCTCTGATACCATGAGTCAAAAGAAACTTTCATCCTTTAAATTGTGAGTGTATTTTTATCCCCACTGTGGGAAAAGTAAATGATGCTGAATGTTGGTAACTAGAAAATAAAGGTCACTGGAGTGACTGTACCTGACGTATGGTTAAGCAGTCTTTGAAACAGGTTTACGGGTGGAGTTTGGAAAGGTTTGTAGATGTGAGCTAGCGTATTCCCAGAACAGTTGTGGTGAGTCTGTGGCATGAACACTGCTGCAGGCATGCAGAGCCTTTCCTGTTGGCACGTGAGCCAAGTTGCCCCGGCTGAGGCTTGACAAATGATCAGCATACGTACAACAGCAAATTATCATAGTAATTGTGCAAAACCGCCAAATGCAAACTTTTACCTATCAATTAGCAGCTATTTCTGTCCTTGAAAGCTATTGTGGTTTTCTTTTAAGACAAAAATATTAATATCTTAGCTGTTTTATCTAAATTAAAACCTCAATATTCAGGTTTAAATGCAGTGTTGGCATTTTTCAGATAAATAAGTGGGTTTGGGGTTGTAGTTTAGGAATTTGGTCTCTAAAGGGTTCACCATAACTACCCTGGACTATTGAAAGCAAGGATTGGTAGGCAGTTCTGGCAAGAGCTCAGGAGACCAGAATGCTGATACCAATGTGTATGGCAAGGGCGAAGATCATTGGGTTACGTATGGGAATGCTGAGCCTATTTAAAAATGGATTAGAGAACAAGTCTGTTACATTTTGGCAAATAATTTAATTTGGTCATGAACTAAGACCCTGTATGAGGCTGAATTTAAAGGTGGCAGACTTGCCAAAAAACAAACAAAAAACAAAAAACATAAATGTGGCAGACTGATCTGGCTTAGGGAATTTCAAAGTAGCCCAATTGGGCCAGCCAAATAGCTCAGCAGATTAAAGTGCCTGCAAGCAGGCACAGGGGGCAGGGGTTCAACCCCCAGACCTGCTGTGCCTGCCCTGCACCCAGGGCACACTGAGATAGCCATTGAGACTAGGCATGGTGGCCCACGTCTGTAATCCCAGCTCTTGGGAGACCATAAACAGGCAGATCACTATGAATCTGATCTAGTAGTGAGACCCTGAACACCCTGTAGACCCTTCCCTAAAATACAAAACAAAAACAAAAACAAAACAAAAACAAAAACAAAGTAGCCCAGTGGCTATGGCACAGGTACTTCTGTGTGTCTTTAGCCAGATTTAAAATGAGAATTTGGAAGCAAAAACCAGAATTGAAGACATAAAGATTTTACAACTCTGACGGAAAGGAGGTTGCTGTAAAGTCGGGGCTGAGGAGAATATGTTTGCTGGAATTAATACAGTCATTAAAAAGAAACCAGATACTTTGTATCAGAACAATAGGAAAAATACCTTAAGAATATCTGAAGAGTTTATCAAAGCATACCAATTTCAGGCTCAAAGGTATAAAAGGGTAAATTCCTTTGAAAAACTTTGTGTTGAGAGTACAGGCTACCCATGTGGTATTTCTCCTGAGTTCAGCATCCTGGTATTAAGAGGCCATAGTGACCATTGTCCAATGGGTCTCAGCTACTGCTGGAGTTGGCTGCTGATCTTGGCATCATCCCCACGGTGTTCAGTTTATCAACATGCACAATGCAAGAGTTGTGGAGTCATGGAGGTTTCTACCCAGATTTGGAAGGAGGAGCTCTGGCAGGGAGGTACGTGAACATGGGACAGTGAAGCCAAAGGAGTAGTGGAGTCTGCAGGAAGCTTGGGATTCTGGGAATATGGAAAGTCTGTAGAGGAAACTTGAGTAATCATAAACAGCTCTGCCATGAAGGACCATTTGGATTCTTATCTCCAACCTTCTTTGGGTGCTAGACAAGAAATTATAGGACCTAATATTTTTCTTGTTTTTTTCTCTCTCTTTTTTCTTTTCTTGTATTTAGTAGAGGGTTTATAGGGTCTCAGTACATAGGTCAGACTTGTAGTGATCCTCCTCTTTACAGCTTCCCAAGTGCTGGGATTACTGGCACGTACCCCCATGCCATCTCAATAGCTGTTACAGGGTGCCCTGGGGCTGGGACCAGCATGGCAGCCCTGGAGATGGAACTCTCAGCTACTGTATCTGCCTAAGCAGGCACTTTAATCTGCTGAGCTATTTGGCTGGTCCTGTCTTGTTGGTTTTCAATCTCAGTTTTGTTTGATTTCTTTCTATTCCCTTGTGCTTCACTTTTGAAACAGGAATGTTTGCTCTTTGCCATTGCATATCAGAGGTGTTTAACTTTTGCTCTGAACAGGGGTTCATAGCTAAAAGTTTGCCTTGAGTCTCAGAGGAAACTTTGTATATGAACTTTGAAGCACTGCTGAAGCTGTTAAAACATGATCTTAGAGCTAGACTAAATATATTTTGGACAATGAGATGGATGTGTGCTTTTTGGGGGTCAAGGGCAGAATGTTCTAGTTTAGATCTAAAATGTCCCCCTGGAAATTTCATGTGTTTAGAGATGGGGATTTTAGAAGGTGACTAGTTCATGGATCACTCTCTAGCTGCATGTGCTGTTAGCCTGGGGAGCCTGGTTCGTGAGGCCAAGCCACCCCTCCTGGTAGACTGTATTGAAGCAACCGTGCAGCCATCAATGGATAGAAAATGCATCCACATATATACAAACATAATGAAATATGGTTCAGTTGTAAAAAAGAAAATCTTGCCATTTGTGATGGTAAGGTGAACCTGCAGGATGTCTTATGATGTAAAGGAAGACCCCAAGAAGAAGACCAATATCATCACATTAGTATAGCGCATATGTGAAATCTAAAAATTTGTATTCATAGAGGCTGAGGTTATAATGGTGGTTCTGCTGGCTACAAAGTGGGGTAAGTGGGGAGATATTCATTACAGGGCATGGGCTCTTTAAAATGAATAACTTCTGGGAATCTGTGCATAGTATAGTGCCATAGCTAATAGTATTGCATTATATACTCGAAAATCAAAAAGAAGCTTTTGAATGTTCATACCATACACACAGCACACAAGTATTAATTATAGTTACGATAGATGTGCTAATTAATTTGGCTGTGGTAATTAATTAACAATGTGTTTATGTATCAACTTATCACACTGAGCATCTTAACTATATACACTTTTTATTTGTCAATTAAATATTTTAAAGTAAAACAATGAGCAAAGGAAGATTTTTCTTGCTTAATGTTTGAAGTGCTTTTCAGGTTTCTTCTGTGCCTTCACTCTTGCTTTTATTTTTAGTTTTCTTCTACTAATTATTGTCCTATCTTGGGTTTGTAATGTACCTTGCTAACCTGTAATATCTTTTGAAATGATGTGAGTACTTATATACATAAGTAACACCTTTGATTTTGGGCTGGATATTCCTCCATTCCCAGGCAAGTGATATATATGCACCCATGTTTATAGCAGCACAAGTTTTCACAGCTAAAGCTTGGAAACAACCCAAATGCTCATCAACTGAGGAATAGGTAAAAAGATATGGGTTTTTTTTTATACAATGATGTATTATGAAGCTATAAAAAAGATAAACCAGAGGCTTTTATAGGTAAATGGATAGAACTCGAGTCTATACTCAAAAGTGAAATCAATCAGACCTGCATGTATAAACATTGTGTTTCCCTAGTATAAGAACCTGGAAGGATAAACAAAATCTGAAAGGTATAATACACTGTGAAAGGGAAAGAAACTGCTCAAAGGGAAGGAACAATTAGAGTGAGGGAAAGGAGAAAACAAAGAAAGAAGGAAGGGAAAAATATATCTATATACACGAGATAGCTGGAGTAAAAATACTGCTGATTTTTGCTTGTCTATTGAAAGGAATGCTTACTGCTTAAATTTTTCTTCTTTTTCATGCTCTTTGATCAATTTTGAATGCTTCTATCTCATAACCTAAACAACTAATTTGAAGACAACAACACAGAATATAGCAACCATTGTTGAATTCCTATCATCTTGTTTTGGTGAAATTCTGTATCATCTCTAATGTATTACTATTAATATTATTGTTTTATTCTCTTTAAAAAATGAAGTTGGGTAGTGTCTTACTCCCTTTTCTCATGGCTGGGGCAAAATACCTGACATCTACAACCTAAAGGAAGAGGTTCTTTTGGTTCATGTTTCAGTTCATAATTATTGGCTCAAGGTAGGAAGGCCTTGTGGAAGGATCTGCTAGAGGAAGCTACTCACCTCATAGAGGTCAGGATTCAGACAGAGATAGGGGAAGGTGAAGGGAGGGAGATACAACCTTCCACCTCAGGCCCCCCAGTGACCCACCTCTTCTGAGTAGAACCCATTTCCTAAAGGCAAGTCAACTACAATGCCCTCATAGTGCAATGACATTGTAAAAGCCCCTCTGGGGCACATGAGGCTCTTGGGGAACGTAGAGACATAAACTATAACAGGTATAATCCCTTCAAGTTGTAAGATGCAATGAGTCAATGACTTTATCATTAAATTGGGAAGAAATAACACAGTAAGAGCCTGAGAACATCACACTGGTGGGATAAAGAGTAGGAGATGGGCCAAAGGTAGAAGACCAATGTAAGGGTAAGAGTTAGAGAACACGGCTGGAAGGGAATCCAAGTCCTGAGAGTTATTTTACAGAGGAGGAAACTGAGGCCTAATAAGAAGTGTGCTGTCTAAATGGATGTAGTTAGAAGTAGTGGTAGTTCCAGATCCTAATCCAGATTTGTGTATAGGACAGAGGAAATTACTTCCTTCTATCCTATCTTCAGCCTAGGGAGGCAAGGGTTCTTTGCATAAGAATACACATAAGGTACACAATGAGATTTTTTTTATTATTAATTTTATTGAGAAACAAATAGCAATGAGACAGTTTCAAAGCCAATTAGTAGGACAGTTTCAATAATTAATATATTGCATATTGTCTTCACAGTGGTTATTTGTGGTACAAGATGCAGACATGATATCATGTCCAAACATTACTAGTATGAATCTTTCTTCTCATTAAATTAAAAGAAAGTAGCTGTATATCTATCCTATTTTGTATATATAGATATAAAGTGGTCCTTCACTTGTATCCCCCCCTTTTTTTTAAAAAAAAGGGTGACACAATGAGATTTCTATTGGTAAGAAAAGGTACACTAG
This sequence comes from Tympanoctomys barrerae, assembly GCA_002564285.1. Lineage (NCBI taxonomy): Eukaryota > Metazoa > Chordata > Mammalia > Rodentia > Octodontidae > Tympanoctomys > Tympanoctomys barrerae. The sequence continues at coordinate 6,018 of NDGN011328060.1, forward strand.
CTATACATTCCAGGGTAGATTCTTGAGACAGGAGCTGTAACTTACTGAGTAAAAGTCAAGAAGCAACTGCCTGAAAGTGGGGAGCCCACACAGGGGAAAGCTCCGTATGACTCTGGGAGATTGGTTGGAAAAGAAGTACAAGGGAAGAGCAGGAGAAGGTCTTCAGGTGCTTAGGTGGTAATGCTTTCCAGCCTTGCCAAACTGATGCTGAAAAGAGGCAGACAAGAAGTGTGTGTTTACATTAGTGCGTGAACTCTGTCCTTGGTTAGTTATCAATTCAGAGTAGAACTCCGTGGAGATGAACTGGGCTTCTTAGCCCTCTGACCATAGCAGAACAGTGCTTCTGAGACGCCCTGAGTTTGCTCTCCTCCAGAGACTGCTCTGTGTGGATCTGCTCTGTGTGTGCTTGCACTGCCCTAGATGTTCCCATGAATCCAGTCTGCCACTGCCCATTTGAACTCTAGGTCTCTCCCCACAGTATGGTAGACCCCACTAGCCTGGGGTCACAGGAACACTTAATGAGACTAATTTGTATTATACTCTATGAAAGTAAAACCCATTATTAGACAATACTTTACAAGAAGATTAGATTTTTAAGGGCCTGAGTGAAGTTGTCAGGATTGATGGAAACAAAACATTTTAAACATAATGATTACCACCAACCACCATCCAAAAGCAGCTTCCTGTAATTAATACATTTGGAGACTGCTTCCTCATCTCTAGTGACTTTTCAGGGGAAGTGTCAACCTTGTCATTTTTCCTCCTGATAAGTAGCATCTCTAATTACTAAGTATTTTGGAGCTGAAGATTATAGATTGTCTTTTTTGAAATATGACTTTAAAGATAATTTTTATGTGATTCTAATATCGTTTTTCCTACATGACTGGCCTCTTATTTTATAAGCTTGGAGTAGGAACAGAAGCCAGAGGATACAGAGAAGGTTGTGCCAACCCAAAGTTTTCATCAAGCAGCAGCTGGATTAGATGTTGCCAGTGCTCAATCTGCCTAGAGAGGAGGCCCCTTGGAAGTATAAGGCATGCCTACAAACATTTTTCTTCACTCATGTTTTTAACATTTTAAAAGTACAAGAAGGCTACTTTTTGGTATAGCTATTTTCATATAGTTGAAATGTCCCTTGCCCAACTCATAACTAAAGCTTAATTCCCACTATGGCAGTATGGCTTCTGCCTGTAACGGGCTCCTGACAGAAGGATGGATACAGCCTGGTTCCTCTTTCTGTCTCACACAGACTCTCTTGCTTCTCTTGCATATTATAATGAGGCATAAATGCTCCTGCCAGATGCTGTCGCTGTGCTCTCAGACTTCTGAACCTCTACACCACAGATCAAATGAATTTGTAAAGTTTATGAGTTGCCCAATTTGGTATTATTGCAGAAGCAAAAAATGCACTAAGACAGTAGTCAGAGACCTAACTTACCAGTAATTAAAGATCAATTGAATAGCTCCAAATACTTGTATTTAGTTTCATTGGAACTTACACAATAAATACACTTTAAGAATCCCACAGAAGGGAAAAATCTATCCAATCTCATAACCTAATCAATCACTTTATATTTATATATATGATATTTTTGTTTTATTTCTTTTTATAAAAGAATATTGGTTTTGTAGCACTGGGGCTTAAACCTACGGCCAGCCTTACGCATGCTGGGCAAATACTCTACCAGTGAGCTACCTCCCCAGTTTTTGTTTTGAGTCCTAATAGGAGAATGTTACTGACATAAGCAATATGCAGATTATGTGAGAAAATAGCTGCCTTTGGTACAGGAAGAGCTCCTAAGCTCTTCCCCTTTGGGGCCTCACTGGGGCCTTTTGCAGTGACAAGTGACTTCAGGGGATGACACACCCCAAATGAGGTCCAGGGAGCTGCTGCAGGAATGCGGGCCCTTCTCAGCACAGCAGGACAGGAGTACCTGGAGAGCGTCTGGGGGCGGCCAACACCTTGGGGTTACTTTGCATCTTTCCCGAGCCATAGAAAGATTAATGCCACGGAATTGGAAATGGAAATGGTTTCATAGGATGGATTTCTGAAGCTTTGCCTTGTTAGCATTCTGGGTGAACCTTTTAGATAAAATGCTCTCAGTGGGAAAACAGAAAAGCTGTTATTATGCTACCTTCAAATCTTTCTTCCCTTTCCATTTCAATTTGGAGATTTTAAAATGCCCTCCTGTTCCCAACCGTTGGCTTGTTTCACTTTTATCTTGATGAAAGGAATAGCTGTTTAGAAGGTAAGAAGTAAATCAGTGGGTGATTTCGTTTTCTTCAGCATTTGACAGATTCCTAAAAAGCTTGAGTGTGATTTTTCTTTTGGGTTTGAGGCAGAAGTATAACGTCCCTCTGATTTCAACAATGGAGCAGAAAATTTATTTGATTGTAGATTCACAGAAGGTCCTAGAAATAATTTAATCAAGTCATCATTTTTATAGATGAGCACTCTGGGATTTAGAAAGGCAAAATATCTTTTCCTAAGTTATACAGCCCAGATGCTCATGATACTGGGGCATTTCTGACCAACTCATATGCTCATTGGCTCATGAGTGCTAGCTGTGAATATTTCAGGTGGTTTGTGGTTGTACCGCTCCTCAGTTGTGTCCCTATTTTTTTCTTTTGTGGTTCTGATTATTGAACCCAGATCCTTCACACTGAGCTACATTCCAAACCCTTTTAATTAAAAAAAATTTTTTTTTTGAGACCGGGTCTTACTATGTTGCCAAGTGATCCAGGCTGGGTTCAAACTTGTGGTCCTCCTGCCTCTGTCTCCCAGAGTACTGAGATTATAAGTGTGTGCCACCATGCCTGTCTACAATTTTCATTTGGTTCTATATCTCCCTGCCACAGTCTGTGCTGGCTCTTGGATGTTTGATACTTACCTCACCCTGTGATTCTTAGCACCTGTGATGCATCACCTAGGGGTCTCCGGTCCCAACCCAGCCATGCATAACCTAAATCTAACTTAGGCTACCCAGGGCCAGGGAATAACTCAAGGTCCTGAGTTTGATCCCTGGTACAAAAAAAAAGGAAAAGAAAAGAAAAGAAAAGAGAAGAAGAAGAAGAAGAAAGAAGAAAGAAGAAAGAAGAAAGAAGAAGGAGAAAAGCTTAGGCCTAACCAAATGGCTCAGCAGATTAAAGCACCTGCAAGCAGGTGTAGGGGATGAGGGTCGATACCTGGGCCTGCCGTGCCACCCCCTGCCCCCCACCCTATGGCAAAGACAGAGATTGAGACTGGGAGTGGTGGCGTGCATCTGTAATCCCAGCTTTTGGGAGGCTATAAACAGATGGATCACTACGAGTCTGATCTAGTAGTAAGACCCTGAAGACCCTTCCCTACATAAACAAACAAACAAACAAACAAACAAACAAACAAATAAATAACTTAGACCACACAGACACTACTCATGCTTTGGCGTCTTTTGTGCCTTGGCATTTCTGCTTTGGAAACTTGATGAACAGGAGCCGCGAGGAGGCCCATTCAGAGAGAAAATCATGTTAAAAGTTGCTAATGTGTTCATGTGTTAAAATCCTCCCGCAAATGTGAAGTTTTAAAGGCCATCTGAAAATTCCTTTTCCCCAAAGAGTAATATGGGTGAAGAAAATGCTCAGGCAGTTTGGGAAGTTAGTGAATAAGTATGTCTGTTCAGTTGGGGCCAGCAGAAGTGCCCGCGCATCGCAGAGCTTAATGCAAGTCTTCCCTAGTCTTAGGTGGAGCGCTTGGTTAAAGAGCTTGCAGTTGGCAGTGAGAAGCCCTGGGTGTGAGTCCTGCCTCTGCTCCTGCCTCGACTCCTGGCTTCCTGTGCAGTGTAGCCAAGTCTCCAGTTTCATCTCAGTGCTTGCTTTCACATTGGCAAAATGGAGATAAGGACTAGGTCTAACTCCATCACTAGTTGAACCCTAGGGTCGGACTCACACTGCCTCTCTTTTGTGGGCACTCCCAGGTGTTCCTTTTGCATCTCCTTTTCTGTCTTGCATAAAGTGTGCCCCAGTAATCAATCATCAGTGACTCTCTCCTTTCACAACATGATCTGTTTTTCAGAAATTACCCCTAACAGGTGGCTGTCTAGTCACATGTGCAGCCCTAACTTCTCTCCTGAGCTCAGTGCCTTGACCTCATGCATGAGCCTGCATGTAGGTAGATGACCTGCAGCATGTCCCCAGATGCACTCATTGCGTCTTCTACCATGAGTTTTCTCATGCCTTTAAACGTAGTTTTAATGTGGTCAGTTGACTCACTAAATGCTCAATCACCCAAACCAAGTTGATTTGATTAATATTTATCCAATACCTACTATGTATCCAGTTATGGAGATCATGTGAATTTCTTCCTGCTTAATCAATGGGCAAAGTACCTGATTGCCTTTGTGTCTTTCAAATTAATTGTTCCTTCATGCATTATTTGCTTTTATCTGGATTTCTGGTTACTAATTAGAATCTGCATGCATTTTCCATCCATCCATTCTCAAGGACTATCAATGTTGCAATCAAATTAATCACCCTGAAACATGTCTTCTTATCATTTCTTTGCTTAAAAGAATTGTTTTATTCCTGTCCCTTATATGGTCAAGTTCAGATTTTATAGCATGATATTCAAATACCTTTACAAATGGTACTGCCTACCATTCTTTCTAATTCTCTTTCAATATATGTGCATTTTACATGAAGCACTGTTTGAAAGTTCTCTAAAGTAAAACATGTAGGGCCAGCCAAATAACTCAGCAGATTAAAGCACTTGCAAGCACTCATAGGGGCCAAGGGTTCAATCCCTGGGGCCTGTCATGCTGGCCCTGCCACCACCACCAGGGTGTGTTGAGACAGTGATTGAGACTGGGCGTGGTGGCGCACCCCTGTAATCCCAATGCTTGGAAGGCTGTGAACAGGCGGATCACTATGAGTCCAATCAGTAGTGACACCCTGAACACCCTGTAGACCCTTCCCTAAAATAAAAAAACAAATAAATAAGTAAAATAAAGTAAATCATGTGATATGTGGGCCAGTAAGGAGATGAACAGTGGTCAGGCCGTTGTCAAGGAGGAGATACTGAACAGGAGGCCTGAACCAGCTGAGTTCCAGGGACAGTGGTGTGTTCCAGGCAGAGCAAATGTCAAGCCTCCAGCGCAGAAGAAGCTTGGTACCTCTGAAGAACATCAGAGAGAGCAGAGGCTGAGACACAGGAGTACTACAGAAAGCTCTGAGAAACATGGTAGAAGAGGCACGCATCTTGGTCACGTAGAACTCTGGAGGCCAACGGAAGAGGATGAAACTTGAGGTTTCTCATCAGAGTAATGAGGAGTGACAGAAAGTCACCAGAGGACTAAAGGAGCAGGCCACACACTGTTATGTAAGTGCTGTTGAGATCTTACGTCCCTCTGTTTGTGCCCAGTGAGATCTCCCTTCCCTCTGAGGATCACCTTTGGAAGTTACTGCTATCTCTCGCTTCCCCTCTCTCGACTGCCATGAGACTGCTCAGGCCTCCACTGAAGCGCTTGCTGTGCTGCCTTTTTGTTGTGTGTCTGATATCTTCTCACACACAAACTCGTCATTCCTTGACAGCAGGAAGTTTTCATCTCTGTCACCCAGATCCAGGTAGACAGAAGGGCCCAGGAAATATTTCTTGGCTGATGACCTAATACATCTTATAGTGCTTTTTGTAAGCCAGAAAGTGTACCCTTCAGTTGGAGACCCAAAACATTCAGAGGTGTTTTATAAATGAAGCCAGTGGGAGATGCTTTGAAGATTCTATGAAGATGAAAATTGAGAGCATACATCCATCCATTACTTCACCCATTGACATTTGTTGAGCACCTGTTATATGTCAGAGTCTCCTCTTGGCAAGCAAAGATGGATGTGTAGCATGTCTGCCATTTATCACCTGCTGGATTTCAGGAGCTCTGTCAGTTAAGGGAGCCACATGACAGGCTGCAAATGAGATTTAAGCAAAATATAACAAAATACACAAAAATCTACATTCCTTAAAATGTCTTATTCCTCTTTTTGAATAATTTGGGGACAGGGACAAATAAAAATGGATCCTTGTATATTATAATGACATATTGACAAGGACTTAGAAAAATGGGCACAAAAGAGATAGTGATGCATTTGTTTAGTGTCCAAAGCATGAAGATTCTTCATAATGTCCAAATGCCTTTTCTTTATGCTCAGGCCTGCAGCAAATTTTTCATATTATTTCCTGCCACATGTGCCATTCCTGGCTAATTTAACAACTACCACTGAGAGAAAAAGGTGGCAACTTTGTTGTTAGTCACATGCGCCATCATTTGTTAGAACCTGTTCATATGGCATCAGTGTAGACCTCCTGGCCTGTCATTTCATTTCTTTTCTTTCCTTTTTTTTTTTTTTTTTNCTGGCCTGTCATTTCATTTCTTTTCTTTCCTTTTTTTTTTTTCTGTGTCAATACATTTTATTTATCCATTCATCTGGGGTGGACATTTAGGCTGCTTCCAAGATTTACCTATTATGAACTGTGCTACTGTACACACAGGTAGGCTTGGATTGTTATAATATGATGTCTTTCTCTCTTCAGGGAAGACACATGGAGGCAAATGAATGGGTCAGATGGAAGGTCTATGTCCAGCTTTTTGAGAACTTCCCACAGTGGTTGCACTAGTTCTCCTTCCCAGCAGCAGTGTATAATTGCTTCTTCCTCTTCCAGTCTCACCAGCACTTGTTGTTGTTTGCTTTCTAGACAATGATGGCTGTTCTTCAGAATCTTGGTCCCCAGAGACATACTGTTGGATAAATTCATGTTTCAGAATTTCTGGATGTTTGCTCATATTTCTTAGTAGCTTCTTTTCATTTAGTAACTTAGATATTACTTATTGATTTGTAACTTTGCTATGTACGTAATCACTTTCTGGCACTGAGCTAACTCTCCTTCTTCTTCTTCTTCTTCTTCTTCTTCTTCTTCTTCTTCTTCTTCTTCTTCTTCTT
>NDGN011328073.1:0-24281 GCA_002564285.1 Tympanoctomys barrerae
GCCAGGGAGATGGCTCAGTGGAATAAGTACTTCCCTGGCAAGTGCAAGGGCCTGATTTCAATCTCTTGTTCTGCAAACAAAACAAAACAAAAACAAATAAATAAAAAAACACTTAAAACTGATAATACCAAAAGATTAGTGTGTATATAATTTCACTTAACAAGATACCAGGATAAGTAGTGTCAGAGAAACATAGGCCTCAGGAAAACAAGGACAGTTAATAAACACCAATCCCCAGTAACAATAATATTTCTTTGAGATGATGTTTCTAGTGCTGAAATTAAGGTTGTACAAAATTCTTTAGTGACAAAATAATCTCCAAGTACCTCAAGTGAAGCCCCATGATTATCTACATCCAGCAGTAGGATTACACAGCTCTGATAGAAGAAAACAAGGAAAATTAACTCTCCATCTATAAGCAACAAACTAAGGACAGCTCAGCTCAAATCAACAAGTTGACATTTCTATGTACACGTAAAACTACAGAAGGAAGTGAGGCATGCTTTTTTCAAGTTGCCACTTTGAGGGTCATACAAATGAATGAGAAAACCATTTTTTTTCCTTTGAGACCAGGAGCTCCATTTAGCACTAGATCTATTTACCTGGTTTTACTCAATATTTTGTCAAATGAACTATAAATCCTGCATTATTTTCAGCTTTGAAATCTAATAAATCAGCATCCTGTAGAGCACACTTGTGTAATGTGATATGCCTTACAACACTCCACTCTTCCACTGCCAAGAATCTTTATCAGTATTCACTACAAGCTTCCAGGCTGTTAGTAGGGATTCCATGACTGTTACCTCAAAATTAATTTTTCCTTTACATTTATACCACAATTAGCTCCTAAATTACTTCAATTGTAGTAGCTGACATTAAACTCAACTGTGACTTGTATTACTCATGGTTTTCTGCTCTGCATTGTTTTCTCAGTTTTATATTACATTATATTCTGCAATACTCTATCAAGTAGCCAAATCCAACCTCTCTCACAGGATCACAGCATACTGAGTATGAACATAATTTACATGTGTCACAAGACATATAATCAGATTTTTCTATATGATCCCTGGAATACATACAAATACACACGTTACTTCACATCTCAGTGTTCATCCTGACTCACATCTTCTTATTCTCCACTTATCAAATAATTATCTCATATATCAGAATGCCTCTTCCTCTTTATAACCAATCAAGTCTCCTGGATAAAACTAATCAGTCATTTGCATGCTTTCCTTCAGATTCATCCTGTCATTTGGTAGAAGCATGATGTGTCAAAAGGCCTCATGGCTTCTAAGCTTTGCTAGTTAAAAGGAAGCCAATATTTCTCCATCTACTTCATGACTGATGCGTAGTGCCGTGTTCATAATACATTGTCTAGTAAGTTCTTTTTCCAGCATTTTGTGAGTTAATGTCATTAAAGAGACCTCAAGATGTTGATACACGGGCTGGTGAGAAAGCTCAGCAGATTAAGTGCCTGCTTAGGCAAGCGCAGGGACAGGGCTTTTATCCCCAGCACCACAGGCCCTGCCCCCAGGCGTGCTGAGCCAGCCACCCAGAGCAGGCATGGTGGCTCATGCCTGTAATCCCAGCACTAGGGAGGATGAAAACAGGAGGATCACTATGAGTCCAAGCCGCCTAGTGAGACTCGGTACCACATACATAAATTTAAAATTTAAAAAAACATGTTTATGCAACTGGATGAAAAGAGAGTGTATGCTTTTGTTTTCTGCTAGAGCCCAAGGTGGCATAGTGCCTGCCTCTTTCTAATCCATTTGGAAAGACTTCACTTAATGTGCGTTAAAACAAAGACTTTTTTTTGGACAGCAGAGCATCCCAATTAAATTGATAGTAAATTAAAAAAAAAAAAAAAACATTGTCTACCATCTTTAAAAAGGTACAGTTTATGATTACTATCTGGGTAGAAATGATTTTTTTTAATTAATCAATACATATTTGTTCAAAAGTTCTAGCAGCACACCCTTTTACATGTGCATAGACCTGCCGTGATCGCAGTGGATGCTTATAAACACTAACATTATAAAAAACTCTTAATATTTTGTTTTTATTTCATATATATGTATATATATTACATATATATACAAATTATAATATGTAAACCAGGCATAATAAAATATTACTAATTAGTCACATTATAGGACAAGTACAAAAAGTATTAAAGTAAAAGTCAAATGAATTGATATTTTCCATCAAAATATCCTCTTTTCCTGTATTTATCCTTTTTTTGTGATATGTCTTAAGTTTCTGAGCACAGTTGGTCTTTGATAACAGGCAATCAAAGGGTAGATAAGTGGACACTACTGTATATTGTGAGCTGTATTCTGCACATATATTTATTTTATTTATCAGTACCTTTTATTGTTTCCGAAAATGTCCTTTCAAATTCATTTGAAGTAGTTTTTCACAAAAAAATATTTGGACTACTTACCTCTACACAACTTACCATTGCAAAAATTAATTCGGATGCTCTTGTTTCCATAGATAAAACAGATCTGTGCCACTGGCCGGGTGGAATGCAAGGAAGGGACAAAGATGAAATGGAAGCGTCTTCCTTTTTTGGTCGTAATATCACTCCTCAGCGCGTCAAATCATCACCTGTTCAGGGCCCAGCTTATACCAGGTAAGTAGCACGTTCTTACTTCGTCAATATTGAACCAGTGTTCCTTCTGCTTTTTGTCCATTTTTATTGTGTGTGTTGTAAATCAAGTATGTTATTTGTTGGACTTTGTCAGTGTGTGTGAATGACCTCTTGAGCACATGTGCTAATAAATTCTAGGGATCACCTGACCATTCTTCAATAGAGTAATGTGTTGCCTCCCCCCAAAAATGAGAATTCACCATGTCTGATGCATATAAATAAGCTACTATATTATAAAAGTGAATTAGAGTGCTGAAAAACAATTACAGTACAAAGACCATGTATACGAAACACAGGCACACACACTGAGACGCACACATAAATAAAATAATGCATTTCAGTACATGCACTAAAATGATCATTTAAAAAAAAATAAAGCATTTAAAGCTGAAATTCTTTTATAGCAATGACATGTTAATTAACAGGCTAAAAGTAGTTAGAACAAAAATGCAACACGCTGAGCCACCGCTGACATAGTCATCACTGTTGAGGGGAAAGAAGCCAGAAACCTATTTCCTTGAAATGATACTTTTATTAATAGTGTAAGAATAGTGATTCCAAAAAGGCTTTATCTAAATCAGCTTTATAGGAATTTAACTGATGTCAGTGTTACAATACACAAAAATAGAAAAATTAGTTGATGTCTTAATAAAATATAATTTCAACTTTCCTTTTAAATAAAACTAGGGGAACATTGTACTTACTTTGTCTAAATTTGCCGTAATTTATCCAAGTTCTTTAAAGTGTATGTATTTGATCTTATTAGAACGATGAAACTTTGTCTTCACCAGTTTATTATTTTCCCGATCTTTGTGCCTGTTATTTTATGTATTCACACATAGATCAAGAATGTTCTGAAATCCAGGGATCTCAGTTGTTTTGGGGCTGAGTTAAGCTTTGCACTTTCTCAGGTGGGTACCCTCCTGTCACCATGCCACTCTCTGAGGCTATGACAGAAACAGTGCAATTGCAAAACCAGCCTGAGAATTTAGGAACACTTTATAATAAGTACATACACACATACGTACATACCTGCATATATATATATATATATATATATATATATATAGCTGGGAAGTACCTCAGTAGGAAAAAAAACACAAAACAAAAACAAAGCAAGAAAACTAATACTTTAATATAGTTTGACCTAGTAGTACCTTTGTAAGTACTTGCTAACAAACCAATGAGTTTATATGTGTGTCTATTAAAATATTTTCTTATGATTGAAGTATACAGAAAATGTAGGCAGTTGTAACAAAATCAATTTAGTGATTTGTGGTGAATTGAACTAACAACTGAAATCCCCATACATTTCTAGTTATAACCTATTCACACATTCTCTTCTTGTGCCATGCTCTGTTGAATATTGATTAAGATTTATCCATGAGCCAGAATTTGAGAATATAAGAAAGTTCAGCGCAGTTTTAGATAGATGAGAAATGCAAATATATGCACAAAGTAATTCACTGTTGTACGTGTTGTCAGAATAAAAAATATATGGAAGATTTTTGAAAATTGAAACAGAGATATAACCTGGATGATATTGTCATAAACTCTCCAGCTAGCTAATAACAGCCATATGTAAACCAATGTATTCTGTGTTCTAATTACTGAGCACATACTGAAAACTCAAGTTTGTTAAGGGAGGTTTGAACCACTTGTGTCTGTTTAGTGAAAAAGAGAATGAATATATAGTATCCATGGTTTGGAAACATAATAAATTACTCTACGGCATCAGATATCTTACTTTTTTATACAAAATTCTATTTTACCATTCCAGAAGTAGTACAACTGAGAGATTTAGTTATACAAGCCTTGAGGACTGATTATTATCTTCCATAACAATATTTTTAAATCTAAAGAGAGTTTAAAATACATAGATTTATTTTTCAGTAGGATGTGAAGATAGACTGCCCAGGGGAAAGATTGGTTATTCACTGAATTAACTCCCATAGATTCATTACTCAGGTCTGCTTTTGAAGCAGTATCTTCTTAAAAAGTAACAGGGTACAGCAAATTGGGACTCATAGAGTTAAAGATGCCTATTTCTCCACTATTATAGAGCTCGAAAATGATTTTAGAGTAATTTACCTGTCAAATGAGATAGGCTGCTAGCTTTCCAAAAGGAACACCTGCAGGGTCAAAGTCATTTTCATAACTGTCTCCACCCAGGAGCATTTGTTTCAGGTTGAGGAGGTTAGAAAACCCAAGAAAACTCTCATTGTGCTGAAAACATCGCCTCTTTTCCGTGAATCTCTGAAGGAAGCAATTGCTTCTTTTGTCATTGTTCCAGCTTTACTATGTTGATTAGAGAATTTGTTTGTGGAATGAATTAGCACAGTTCAGAAGAAGCCAGTGTGAAATGAACTGTTGAGAGAGATATAACCGTCTTTTATAAAAGGTAGATGCTTTTTCTATTGATTTAGTTCTACTCTTTAAGAAGCGTGTATTCTCCATCAGAAATTAATTTAAAATAATCAGAGAAATGGAACCATGTGCCATATTGCTAAATAAATGGGAAGAATATATCCCATAGTACTTGACTTGGTGAGTTACCAGTTCTAAGCATGTCTGCTAGAAAATTATATCTTGGGAGACAAAAAATTTAAAAAGTTAAAATCATTGTTATAAAATGAATTATTTGATTATAATGATATCACTTACTTGGTGTAATTAAATATTAAAATATCATTGATAGATAATGTTTGCAATTGATGAATTCCTTTGTGAACTTTCACTAACTTGTTTCTCCATATACTAATTTTTTTTTAAAAAATTGCTATTAGGTTTTACAGTATAGCTAGTATGTAAATATGTCAGGAAAGCAAATAGAAATTATGTAGACATTTAATCAAGAAATGCTCTTGGGGGCTATAGAGCTAGCTCAGCAGTCTAAGTGCCTGCCTATGCAAGCTCAAGGGCACGGGTTCAATCCCTCCTACTGCATGCCATGCTGCCCCATGAGGAGCCGGCCACCAAGACAAGGTGTGGGTGTGCACACCTGTAATACCAGCGCTGGGGAGACTGAAACAGGAAGATCACTGCCAATAGGAGCTGAATGGTGATACCTCGTACCAAAAATGGACTTTAAAAAAAATTTAAAAAAAAAAGAAATACTCTTTGTGAAAAGCAAATCAGTTTTAAAGAAAAACTGTAAAGTAGAACAAAGAACTATTAATGTTGGTGTGTTCGTGTGATACGAAGCTCATTAAATTCACCTCCGCTGTACTCCACCACACCCAGTCTCAATTGGCATCTCAGTGCGCTCCAGGGGCAGGGCCGGCACAGCAGGCCTGGGGATCAAATCCTGGCCCCTGTGCCTGCTTGCAGGCGCTTTAATCCGCTCAGCTATTTGGGCGACCCTCATTTCCCATTTTTAAACATCTCCCTTGAACAGCGACAGATGAGAACACAATGAGAGACAAATGTGAAATAATATTTTAAAATCTCACACTGTAGCTATAGTAGAAATGTTAGAAAAATTAAATTTAAAGAGGATCTATGGTTTAAAAAAATGACAAAAAAAAAAAAAAAAAACTCCACTTTGAATTCTAGGTTCATATTCCAAGATTTTAAAAGGAAATAGAAGGGAACAAGCTTGCAAGGTTGTTTCTACTTGAATAAATCAGACAGCCTATTTTAAAGTTAAGCATGATTTATTTTTCCTCTTCCTTCTCTATATACGCAACAGTGTTGTCCTTCATTAGTGACGCGGGTGCTGACAGGGTATTTCCCTTGCCTCGGCACACTTCAACAAGCCTTGAGCAGGTTATATCACCAAATGATGCACTGCTTGTCTGCCCCGCCCCGTGTCCTCCAGTCCTTCAGGACCTTGCTGTTATACCCAGAGGAAAAGAACTGCAGGGCGCTAAGTGTGAGGAAGGTGGAGAGATCCTTTGCATTGCATTTCTCTTACACAGTCCTTTATACAAGAGTCTAGAAATAAAAACATACATTTCCCATATATTTCTCATTGTTTTAGTTTACATGTAGTCAGTAGTTTGGATAGAAGAAATTATTTCACAGCTTAAAAATATCATTTGCAGAGTGAAGATACATTGAAAATAACTTTCTAAAATCTAAGAATGACAGAACCTTTGTTTCCTTAGGAAAACTTTAATAAATAATTTTACATCCATGCTGTCTTACAAAGGTTTTCTTTCTTTTTTTTACCCCATGGAAATGGTTTTGTTTTTCAAAACTTGTGCTAAATCTCAAGAGCAAAATATCTGGAGCCGAGGCCAAGATTATAAACATCTGTACTAGTCTTATAGAATCTGTGGAAACTGTTCATTTTAGGACATTATTTAGTAATTGTACTATGCAGAAATGAATAAAACATTTTTAAAATATAGAAACTAGTTTTTAATTAGCATAAATATTTAGGTATAAAAATAGAGTCATGCATTTAGCTCTTCCAATTGTACAGTCAGAGAAGGGCTCTAGAGAGAAGTTGATTCTATGTCCTACTAGGTCTGCATGGTGATATTGTCCCCAATATAATTATTTATAAATTATTTTTCATCAGAAAACATTTGAATGTTTGTTAAAACCATGACAGAATTACAGAAAAAGGACTTAAATTTGAATATGTAAAAAATCAAATTAGGCTGCTATCTTAGACAAATTGAGAACTATTCCCCTAGAAAAGGTTTATGTTAATTTTTGATAGGATAAATATGCTTAAGGAATGTTTATTTTCTGATGAGCTTATTTTAAGAAATTTCATAATTTTCAATAATAAGTAATTATAGGGCCTTTAGAAGACAGCATATTTCATTTTTATTACTACTTCTTTTTGTTTTGTGAAATGGTATAATCCTCATGAGTGCAGAAAAAGTGCTTTTGTCACTATATATAGTAATTGTAAATGCCTTACAGATAATTTAATACTTTTCTTCAGAAAGCACATGCCCTAACTTTCAATTGACATTTCATACATATCCAGATGCACAAGGGATTATCAGTTATGTGGTTGTTTTGTAATGATAATAGAACTCAAGTCCTTGTTTGCTGTGCAGGCGCTTGTACCATGCAGCTATACTTCAGGCCTAGGCTTATCAGTTTATAAGAACTTTTATATTTTGTATTTGTACTTATTATTTGACTCAAGACAAGAATAATCCTAGGCATCTTTTCAATTTCATGTTATTATTGCTACCTTTAAAAACAGTGGATTAAGGTAACCAAATGCCTCTTAATCCATGATACACTTTTAATTCGATATTACAATTATAACTTCATAAGTATTTAAGAATGTTGCAAGATGTTTCCTAATTGTATGCTTTTATATTTTCATTCTTTTTGCCTCATTATTTTCTACACCTTAACTTGAATTTTTCTCTAAAATTTACAAATTTATGTTTTCATTTTATCTATTCTAACTCTTCATAAAACTCAAGTTCATGAAAATCAAAACTGTAATTTACAGTTTATTTTAACAGAGTATTCACCCTTAAATATATATCCTAAAGAAAAATTAAAATAAGTACTCTTCCAAGTACATGTCTTTGTCCAGGGCAGTAATATTTTCTTTAAAGTAGACTCGCTATGAATAGAAAAATTAGCTGAAATTTGGCAAAGTAACAAACTTAACGTTAGCTGAAAACTTAACTAATAAAGTAAAAATATTTTGAGCATCATGGGAACACTAGAAATCATTACTTTGCAGAAAGAATTTCTTGAAGAAACCCTGAAGTATAAATTAGGATAAGGTCCTATTTTAGACTCTAATGGAATTTATTTCCACTCCGGTGGTAAATAGAGTCCAGAATGAAAATTTAAGACCACAGAAGTTTCATGGGGCAGCCAAAGAAGGTGAGCAACAGCAGGAGAGAGCCTCACACTTATGAGGTTCCTTCTCCAGGGCAGGGTCTCTGACAGACACATGAGGATTAGGAATTTTACTAAACTAAGAGGTGAGCTGAAAAGTGATTTCTAGGCTGATGCCAAAGGCCAGAGGCTTGAGTATAAGAAGATTGTCATTAATTCTGAAGGAGTTTTGGAGATGTTCCAGATGGAGTCTTGAAGGTCAAATCCTAAGAAGATTTTATGGGATTCTGGCAAGCTGGAACTACAACTATGCTAAAAGGGAATAAAAAAATTTTAAAAAGAAGGAGCCTAATTATATTGCAGTGTTAGGATAATAAATTGAGAAGTGGTGTTTCCAGTTGTTTTCTGAATTTTTAACTCAAGAAATTTTAATTTAATATTTACAATAGTAAGATTTTCATGATATTTGGGAGAAACAGTATGAATGGGACAGTGGTGATGTCTGTTGTTTTCATCTCTGTGGAGGAAAATTTAAAAATCAATTACCCATCCAATTTAGAATTTTCTATAAATTGTTAGTATGATTAAAAAAAAAGAGGAAAAACTGCAGCTATTAAAAGTGTTCTTAGGGTCTGAAAGTTAAGCAGAATTTATTCACTGAATGTCTAGTGTTAAGTGAATAAATTAATGAAATGATAAAGTTATAGAAAACTATGGAAAGGTCTTATTCTGATTGAAATCTCTGAGACAAAAGAGATGGCTTTCTAAAAATAATAAATATAAAATCTAAGAAAACAGATGATAATGGAAAGGGAGGCAAAATAAGAGACAACGATGCCTTTTTATTTCTTTCTTGTTTTGAAGGACAACCCATTGATAATACTTTCAAAAATACAACAGATACAGAAAGCTACATTGTGATTAGATTCAATATTCACCATTAAATGATTTATACCTATTGCTAGTAAATATCAAATAAAATCTATAAGTATGATGACTTGTATGCATTTGATTTTAGAACCAATATTTGGTTCATGTATTTTGATGAACTTAAATACATTTGAGCTGAAAAACATATTAAATTCATTATGTAGATATATATGCATATATTTACATTTTATATATGCATATATATTTATACAGGCATATTATTATTTTTATAAACATATCATATATTATTTTATAAGCATATTATGATATCTGTATATAAGCATGTATTATTTGTTCTTCTTTTATATTTGCTGACACTCACATAAATTTCTAGATAATTGGCCAAGTTAAAGGTAACACATAAGATTAAACTATGGAATGAGTAACTTTGAGATTATAAGGTATATGATATATATATATATACATATATATATATGATTTATACTTAGTACCATTTGTTATTCAGGTTTTCCTTCCATGTGTGTTAGTTTTAATCTACCCTTTAAAAGTTATTTGATGATTTTGTTGATGTGTATAAATGCACACATGCATATTTATTTACATATTTGGCTATATATTATATATGTGTGTGTGTGCTTGTGCAAAAAATGCAAAGTTCTATAAATAGAAGAGTAAAAGACAAATGCAGAGAATGAACAATGCTTGTGACCTTCTAGAGACTGTCATTCAGGTGAAGATGAGATCTTAATAACTAGGGAAATTGCCAGCTGTACTTTGATTTGTGCCTCTTTGTTAGCCTTGGTTTTCTAGTGTGAAGCTTTAATTTAATTGTTTAAGTAGATGGAAGCAAACTAACAGGCACAGTAAGCTACGCGGTACTCAATGAAGAGACTTGTATTTGTAAGCCGGCTGTAGAGCTGAGGAACACTCTGCCCTGGCGATGTGGCCTTTGTGATGAACCTTGTTTGAAAATCCCCATGTGCACCAGGTCCGCCTAATTAAGCCATCAGAATGCACTGCAGCAAACAGAGTGCCTCATATGGATTGGTGTAAGTAATTTTTGTTTCTCTATTGCTTGGCTAATAGAAAGAGGCGCTATCCTAGATTATGACTGATAGAGTCTATATGGTACAGCTGTTGTAATTGTGCCTGCGGGTTGAGAAAGAGCCTTTGGTAAAAAGATCTCTATTTGCCTGAGACACTGTCATTACTTCATTGAACTATTTTCCGCTGGAAATCCTTGTGAAGATTCATTTATTTTTCTTTCTCTTATTACTTGACTTTTTCATCTATCCATGTGCAACTGCCCTTTGTTGTATAAACATACAAGGCTTCACATGAGAGAATTGCTTGGAAAATGATTTATTTTATTTACCATTTCCTAAATTAATGTCGTTATTTTTAGTATTAAAATAATAATGCAATAATATTATGAGATATCATGAGAATTTAAATATATGTGGGCCTGGAAAATATAAAAACATTAGAATTAGCCTTCTCAAAAATGTTCACTGAAGATTTTGAAAATTGAGATATTGTGCAAAAAATGGCATTATATATATACATATATATGCATATATGTTTGAATAAATATATTTCATTATGAGTTTATATGTAAAATGGGATATGTATTTCCATTCCAAATTATTCATGTAAGAAATATCCAGAATCTCTTAGGCAACAATTTTTTTTTCTTCTCAAAAAAAAGAACACTCTTACCGGCCATGCCATTTTTATCCATCGCTGTTAATAGCCATTCTTTAAATTGCTCCAGTTATAGGAGCAACGTGTCTGTATAAACAACTAAATATCTGTATATAAAGAATTCTGTGAGCTTATACAACATACATTCTCATTTTTTAATCTAAATGCCCTTTCAGCTTTATTTTAGTATTTCACCCTTTACAGGCTCATAGCTTGACACTCAGTTAAGACACAGGTGATAACACGCTGTGACTATTGCCATCTTCTGGAGCTGGGGCCCAGGGGTCTCCTCTTTTGCTACTCTTGCTCATGTTATGTCATTGTTCACTTAATCATAATTCATTTTTTTCTTATAACCCTTTTTTTAATCAGGAAATGATTTTATTTAGATTGCCCAAGTCATTAGGTAATTTTCTTTCTACAGTACCACACGAGATAGAATTTATAACTTGCTGTCACTTGCATAATTTCTTCCTATCCCTGGCACTTTCCTGACTTTTTTTCTATCACGTGAGAAAACTGGCACTAGTTACAATCAAAAAGTAAGTTGTTGCTTCTCTTTAGCAATTCTTGTAGTCCCATGTTCTTTAAATAAACCCAATTTCAACAAACATTAGCAGCAATGAGTTCAAGATGCATTATCACGTATCACTATGAAAACTATATCACCACACTAAAGCCATGATACAAAGTAATGCTTGGAATTTTTTGTTTTGCTTTGGTTTTTGTCCTTTACCGGGGAGGGGAGCTGATACTCACCTTAGTTTGGCAGGAGACAATTCCCTCAACAACTCAAGGAAGGAAATACTTTCCTTTAACAAAAACTATCCTTTCTTCTTCAATAGCCTAATCTCTTCTTCATATAGTATCCACTCAATTTCCTATTGCTTTGTTTTGGAATTGTCTATCATTTTTTGTGTTTTTATTCTCTTTAAAAATAAAACTTGAGCCAGGGAGATAGCTTGGCAGTCTAAGCGCCTGCCTGGCAAGCACAAGGGCCCAGATTCGATTCCTGGCACCACTGCCATGCCAGTCCCAGAACCCCAGGCATGCTGAGCCGGCCACCAAGACTGGACATGGTGGTGCACACCTGTAATTCCAGCATCGAGCTGTGGGGTGAGAGCCTATACCAAACAAATGAATAAATATATAGATAGATAGATTTGAAAATTGTTTTTAATAAATAAAAATGAAAAATAAAAATTAAGAAATTACGGATCCATGGCCATACTGCTAACAATAAAAGCTTCCTTTGTGATTGCCAAATCTTGGGCTAAAATTTTATTTATAAGTGTCAAATAACAAGAGTTAGTAATAGTGCTTAATTGTTCAAATATATATAGCTAGATAAATAATATATATATATATATATATATATATATATATTTGGTACAAGTTCTCACTATGCAGCTTGGACTTATAGTGATTCTCCTGTTTTAAGCTCCCATCCCTAGTGCTGGAATTACAGGCATCCACCACCATGCCAGGTCTCCATGACCCTTTCAGCACTTCCGGGGATGGCGCCAGAGCAGCATGTGGTGCCAGGGATCAAACCCCGGTCCCTACACTTGCCTAAGCAGATGCTTAGTCTGCTGAACTTTATTCTACTCCTTCAATTATATTGATATTGTGAAAAATATTTTAGAAATAATCAAAATCTGTTCATATATTTTTAAAAACTCACATGCTAATAAAGGAAGAACAGTTATGGCCAACTAATCATGTCTCAGGCAATGGCACCTGCCTCAAAGTTGTTGTCTTACAGTGATCCAAAGATGCTACCAGCTTTAAGAACTAAGCATCAAAATTAGAAAGCAGTATGCTTAAATTGACAAATGTAATATGTCAAGGCCTTGCGTTGACCTATTCCTCAAGTTCCTCAGTGTTGTTTTTGTGAGGGCACCAAGTCATTGATAATTTGCTTTAAAGACACAAACATAGACAGCATAAATAAAAATATACAGTAATATGGCATAAATTTATCCATTTAAGCCACCCATTTTTCCATAGGCATGAATATTTCTCAGACTTAGAAAATTATTTAAAGTAAATGAAGAAGGTGACTTGGTGTCTTACTAGTGTCATGATAGTGGAAACTCCTAAGAACACACAGTACTGAAGTAAACATTTTTCCTGTATTAAACAGCTGTACATTTTCTTTCACAGAAGCTTATTGGAGAAAAAAATGCATCTCAGTAAATAATGTACAAATTTCATACATATTTAGTTTCTCTAAGCAGTGTCAATCCTACAACAAAATCTGCTCTTTAATTTACTTCAAGATTTTAGTAGTTGCTGTATATCCACCAATTAATTAATTAGTGGAAATAATGGAAATTGAATGCTGGTAAGAAAATAATCTTGATTCTTCATCAACCAACACCTAATGGTTTATTGCCTCTCCACTGAATCAGTTTTTGAGGAAAAGGAATCTCATTCAGTTATATCTTGGATATTTCCTTATGAGTACAACTCTATTATTTTTTCACCCAAAATCAATTTGTTAAGATAAAGTTTAGTTTTGTAAGATGCGCTAAATTGTATTCACCATCTCGTATGCACTCATGCAGTGGATCATAATTCCTAAAACTCCATCTCCAATAGCGTCTTGTGCTGTTTGTGTTTTGAATTCTGAAGATTCTAATTGGAGTGTGAAGACATCTCGCTCTGTGAATCATGTGTTTTCATAAGACTAAGTGATAGTGTCATACTTATTTGATATCTGTTTATTATTTGGAGAGATATGATCAAATTAATTTAGTACTTCTTTGGTTTGGTACTGGGGATCAAATTCAAAACCTTACATTTCCCTGGCAGGCACTTAAGCCACTGAGCTATCTCCCTGGCCCTTAATTTAGTACTTTTTAATTGGTTAATATTTGCTTATTGTTGTGTTTAGGAACTCTTCCTTATTTTATGTATGAGTCATTGACCAAATGAGTGTTTTATGGGTTCTTCTAATATACAAATTGGTTCATTCTCCTTACAGTATTCACAAAGATGTGTTTTACTTTAATAAAGTCTGCAGTTTTGTTTCATGGATCGTATTACCAAACTCAAAGTCACTGAGATAGATTCCTTAGGACATTTACATTCATGTTATTTAGCCCTTTTAATATGAAGTTTATTTTAAATATATAGAATATCCATAAATAGTGTCATCATTGCAAATAAATGGTATTATAAAGAGTATCTTCATTGACATTAGAATTTTGGGGCCAGAGAGATGGCTTAGTAGAATAAGGATTTCCCTGCCAAGCACAAAGGCCTGAGTTCAATCCCTGGTTCTGCCAAAAATAAAGAAAGAAAGAAAAGAAAAGAAAAAGGATTATATTCTTGTGAAAATAGTATTATCAATGTTAAGAATAAATTTCTTAATTTCTATATTATATGTTATAATGAAAAAATATATCTAACCACAGTATGAATACTGGGTACCTTAAATATTAAATACAGCTAAAATAGAACATATAAGATTAATACTGAAAGGAAGACTGATAATAATTTCATATAAAAAAGAAAGAGATTCCACCTGAAACCCAGAAAAGATAAGGAGACTAATTTAAATATGTTCTTTTAGTGGAATAAATCCATGTTAGGCAAATATTAAGTAGATACAAGTAGAAGCAATTCTATTGATTATGAAGAGGTCTGGACGGTTCGTAGACAAAAGATAAAGAACTTACTAAAATTTCAACCAGAAGGTTTTGAATTAATACTAATCTTAAATGCTTTCATGTTTCTTATATTTTTATGATGAGGTACCTCTTTTTCTCTTTTCATTGTTATGAATTTCTATGAAGTACATAAAAGTAGCCATTTTAAAGAATGCTGTACTTAAAGCTAATACCCTAGGCATTATTACCAAAAACATGGGGTATTTTGAGACATTTTTGGATTCCCTACCAGATTTATGAGATGTGCAGAATAAAGAAGCTTGCATGATAGTTTTTTTCTAGCTATTGTCTTTCTTGGCTGTCATTTTGCTTTGTTTTTTAATGTTGATAATATTTCCTTATGTTATGCTTGTGAAGATTACATAAAGACAGTAAAGTTTCCGCTATGATTCCATGGGCATAAAAGGTATGCAAGAAATTTTGATTATTTTTTAAATATGTTTCTAATGATATTGTGGAAACAGAAAATTGTAAATCACTGAAATATTACATCTGGAACATTTGAGCTGGAAGTTATCAATGTTAAAACTGAAAATATTTGGAAAGTAATTATTTCAGATTCATTGGGGTATTAGAAAATACAACTTTATGAAATCAAATTGTTGAATTTTGGAGTGTAGTGGGTGTGCGAATACTTACTTTATTTTTCTGAATAGTACATCATACACTGTCCATGACCTCCTAAGAGATGTCATAATATTATTTCATGTATAGTTCCAGAAACCATATTTAAGTGGGCAGAAAACATTATGCTTTACTGAAAAGTTGTAATTTGTTCTTACAATCAAATAAGAAATTAATTTGTTATGACAATCAAATAAGAAATTTAATCTGGTTTAGATTCCTGTCACTCTAAGTCAGAGAAAAGTGCTCTTGTTAACAGACTGCAGGAGAATTTTCCTTGCCCACATCTGATAAAGCCAGGTCACGATATTAAATGGCTTTACCCAATGACGTAGCTTCAGGGAAAACAAGAAGGTGTCTGATGAAAGTTAATACTTTGCTATAGGCACTGTGACATATTTTTGGGCTATAATAATAATTTTATTGAAATGATTACTAGAATATTTAATATAAAATTGATGCTTTAATGTTCTCAAATATGCCACCAAAAATTCTTGGCTTAAATGAATGTCATGTGCTATGCACACTCATTACATAGTGTTCTTTTTCCTTAGATACTTAGCATAGGAAGAATTTCTACATTTTAGTACTACTTTGGTTGGCCACATTATAGCAATAGATTATTTGGCATTATTTATTTTAATTATTCTTTTTAAACACATTCAAAGACAAAATATATGCTGACTGCTGAAAATACTTGAAAATTGCCAGAGATGTTGTAAAGACATATGAGAAGTGTTGAAACCTTCGCGCCAATTGGTAAACGGAAAGTTCAGAGTGTTACTCTCTAGTAGTGAGTTTATTTTTCTTACTGTACTTACCAAGGTATATCTTTGTACTTTTGCTCTTATTTGTTCACATTTTGTTTTGTAGTACTATATGTTTTCAATATACCATGACTACATTCCTTGTAGGGAACCGATACACATGCGTAATTTGTTTTGCCTTTCTCATCCTAATTCCCTTTTGTCGACTTTTTCTCCCCTCTGTCTTCCCTCTCTCCATCCTCCTTCTTTTTTTGAAACATATCTGCCTCCACACTTCCAGTGGTCTATCTTTTTTTTTGTACTTCATTTGTATTTCATGTTTCTCGTGTAAGAGAAGCTATGCGATGTTCATCTGATTTATCATGTTTGTTGCATCCATTATGTTTTTCAGTGAAGTCAGTCAAGTAAAATCTGATTCGTATTATTTCATATAATGTAGCATGATATCTACAGATGAAAAATGCAGCTTTACTTGTCAGAAATTATATTTGTTTAGCTAAACTTATTAACTACTAGACTTGTATAGAGGAATTTTGTATTAGTTTTAGATTTTTAGTTTTAGCTTTGTTTTGTTTTGTTTCCTAGTACCAGGGATCAAACTCAGATCTTGCGCTTGCCAAGCAGGCACTTATGCCACTGAGCTCTCTCCCTGCGTAGAGGAATTTTATATATAAATTGAAGATGATACATAAATATCAAATGAAGATTTTAATGGGAGCACACCAAATGTTAGAAAACCTTTGATTTATAAATGGAGTAGAGTTGATCATAGTAAACTATAAAAGCCAAAATTTAAAATTTCTTAATATTACTTGATAGGTATCTTTTGTCACTACTTTAACAATATTTCTGTTGTGTTTTCAGTCATTAGTTATATGACAAGTTAGTACTACATTTTACTTAAATGACCACTAAAATAGGAAGCAACTGGTAGAATTATTATTAAGTAGAACTCCAAAAAGTTTATATAGTCACTCAACTGGAATGAAGGGGAAAAATGGGTATAGAGCACAAATCCCAAAAGAAGTAGCATGAACAAGCAAAATATAAAGAAATAGTACATCTTAAGAATTAGCAACAAACAAAAACAGATATATCAAAATCATGAAACAGTATTCTATAAGTTATTTTGTGTGAATATCTCACATTTCATTGAACATCAAGTTATGTAACAATGAAATTGATTATTTTATGGTTAAAGGAACAGCACCCTAATAAATAGAAAAAAGCTTTTCTCCCATACAATTCTTCAAGTTCAGAAAATTCAAAAACTCTATGGAAATAAACAACCATAGATCTAGATTTTGCCTGGAAAGTCCTATTTCACGCAGAGTTCTTGTAGTGTATAGACGTATTAAGGAGAGGTTAGCAGAATAAAATCAAAATCTTTAGCATGATTGAACTTCATGCTGCTTTTTGTGTGATTTTCATTCCGGAGAAATTTTGGTAAGAGATCCAGACTCGTAGTGATCCTCCTGTCTCAGCCTCCCCAGCACTGAGATTACAGGTGTATGCCACCACATCAGGTTTCCGTGGCAGGCAGGGACCACCTGCAGTTCTGGGACCAGCATGCCATGTGATAACCGCGTCAAACCAAGGTCCTTGAGCTTGCTGGGCAGGCACTAGGACAGCCAACCAATCACCCTCTCCCCTGGTGAAATATTTTAAACTAAAGTTGAAAGCTAACCCTATTTTAGTGTTATTAATTTGTCGTGATGTTTAAACCATTAGTAATTTCACATTATAGTGAAGTTGAGGGACTACTGTGTGGAATTTCCCCAGTATAAACTTTTCTATCTTCATTCTTAGCCTATCTTCATTCTTACACTTCCTAGCCATTGATAATTGAACCAAATTTTGACACATTCATACTAAAGGTAATTAGGGACAGTTGCATATCTAATACAATGTATTTTAAAATTTTAGATAACAAAAAATACATTTACCATAAAAGAGTTTCATTTATTAACAATCACTATTTGTTAAACTTTGCACAGAAATTGTGCAATCCCCAGAAGAATATTAGACAAAAAAGGAGATTGCTGTTCATTTCAACAATGAAGAGGGCCAGGGTTTCAACCCATTTTCCCAGGTGACTCCAAAACTCAATATTGACCCCACCCTGCCATGTCATTCAACTACTGCACAGCAGTCCTGGATCTTCCCAACCTCATTTGCTGTATCCGACAGCTGGTAGAGTGGAACACCATCTTCAAAGCACATCAGTATTAAAAAGGTTAAGAGCCAAGAGTCCCATCTTCCTTCTCTCCTGCCAAGGACAAAAATCATGTTTTAGATTTTTAATGGAATTTTCTTCAAGGGCCTTTCTGTATTTTTCTTGATTTAAAATCTACTTCCTTGTTTCTTAATTACTTTTTCCTTTTACTGCTTTATCTATAGATTCATAGCTGAGGTCCTCAAATTCAAACGCCTTATAATATTTATTTGAGAATCAATATTGCATTTTCATTTTAGTATGCCAGGCCTTTTTATGGAAGCCTTTTCATGAACTAACTTTAAAATAGCATACTTTAAGTGAAAATTTTATAAATGGACAACACATTTTAATTATATACTTGTATGATCTTATTTTTCTAATTTTTAATTCAACAATTAAAGGTTCATCATAATACATAAGCTAGCATTTACATTATTATATCTGAGTATATATTTTATTATTTATAACTATATATCATCATAAAAATTCTAATCAGAAAAACTTTTTCTATAAACATGAATAGCTATATAGCCAGGAAATATATTCATCAAATTTATGTATTTGTGTTCATTAAATTTTGTGTATTTCCTCCTTTTCAGATATTAAAATATTTCTAATAAAGCTGTTTAATTTTTAAGGTATGATCTTTGACATCTTCTTATACATATGTTCTCATTTTATCACAAAGGACTAAAATGAGAATAGCATGTTTTGTTTTATAGTTTTACTTTCAGGTTAAAAAGTACTTTTCCAATTCCACCTCAACTTTTTTCTCTATTCTACAAACTTGTTTTGAGTCATTTACCTCAGAAACCAATACAGAAAGCCCATGAAATGGTGTTAAGTTAGAAAAGCTCAAAAATATACTGTATAATTTTCAAAAATATTCAATGAATTTTCTGTATGTGAATATTATAGTGGTATTGGTAGGAGCAAATTAAACACACTACTTCTGATTATTAATAATTTATAATATATCATGTGGACACGAGAATTAATTATAATTTACAATTAACCATTGGGTAATGAACCAATATAAAGTTAAATTTCCTTTGAATTATATGATGCAGGGAGCATTTATATCAATTTATTTTCAAAAAACCAAAGGCCATTTTTGTTTTGTCAAAAGAATAAGTAATGAAGTTTTACAATACCCTTCTCAACTTGTTTTTGTAGCTTATAAAACTTTTTCTTTTTCAATTCAATAGTTCTTTGTGCATCACACTGATACATCTAAAATTTTGATGTTCTTATACCTACCTTTGACATAAAAAGTATTATCTTAGAACAAAACGATGAAAATGGTATACATTTTAACATCTCAAATATGCTACAGGAGGCCAGCAGTATGTTAACTTTATATTTATACAATAATAAACCCTGAACAATTCATTGCGTGAGTTGAGAGCAAAGCTACATTTCCCCCCAAGTACTTGGCTTTTAGCAACTTGGTCTTCATCTGGAGCCCTAGATACACAGTGATTCTACCACGGAATTACTTTTGGCCTTTGAAAGGTCACTCGTTTACAAGTTATTGCCCCTCATAAATTGATCTAATCTTCTGAATAATGGCTGTACATGCTGATGATCAATATTTTATTGCTTCTGGATCCTAAAACACACCACGATTTATAGTCAAAATCGTTATTGCTGAGCAGTGCAGACATAACAATAATATACATGTGGTATTGCTGCGCAGCTTGTGGTACTGTTTATGGAACAACACTCTGCTTGAATGATTTTATTTCAGGGCTATTATAATCCTCTTTAACTTATCAACAGAAATGCCCTGAATATTATCACTCGGGTAGTTTTTTTCAAGGGCATACAAGTAACCTATCTTGATTTTATACTGTAATGATGAAATCTAAACTTTCTTTCGATTTGAATGTTTATCAAGATAAATTATTTGATTATATCTTCAAGGAATAATGAAGATTAAAAATCATTAATGGTGCAATTTTAGAATTAAAGCAATAAATCAATAATAAATGTGCTAAGGAATACAATACAGTGCAGCAACCATACGGCTGTTTATTTTTATCACGTAATTGTATTTTCATACCAAAAAGTAATTCAGGATGCACACATATCGCATTTTTTCCTTCCCCTACCACATTTTTACAGTTTATAGTTTTTTATTTGCATAACAATTAACTTAATTTGCGACATTTTTTGTTACTTTTCTTTGGTTTTATACGCAAAGGCTCTAATTTCACTTAATCGCCTTCTCCTGAGCAGGCGCCCCTTGCCAGCCAGGTTAAACATTGACTTTCCTGATGTGTGTTATGGCCATCAATATTTGCTGTTGTGGAAGTGCTTCTAATAATCCACTCTTTGTCAGGATCACAATTCTGATCGAAAACTGTAAACTTTGTCTCTTGGGAGAGTTAGCGTTGATGAAAAACTAACTGAAATCATAAAATAGTTTTTGTTCGTTATATCCTAATCCAGTTATCTGTGGCCTTCAGTCACTTTCACTCCCACAGGCTCACTCCCGCTCTTCAGTAATGCAGTTTCCTAGAAGCAACAGGGAATTGTTCATCTGTGTGCACATTGGCTCTGGTTCTGCAGAGCATGTGTGTTTGCCAACACTGTGATACATCTTGTTTTCAATTTACCTCAGAAGAACCTGGTCACGTACAGTCTCAGAAAGTGTCTGTACCTATGATAACAGACAGGAGCTGGTTTAATCTTACTAATATTTGCTAATATATCATTTTTAAGTGAACTGATTCGTTAATCTGTTCAGCATTGGGAAAAATATTGCCTATGTAAACTGTGAAACAGGTACATCCAGTGGCATAACCTTTCATACAGTAACTGTGCATTCACTGTCGATAGTTATGAAATACTAATTTTAAAGGGAACTCTTTGATAAAATACTCTACTGTAAGTCCAACAGTTATCCTCTGTAAGTTTCGGTGGTTTATTCCCTTTATCAGTGCTGAGCTGAAAGCTGTTAGTAGTGATTCTATGTTTGACAATCTCAATTTCATCCCTTCTTATTTTACTTAACTCCTTAGTTTAAGTGAAATTGTTTCTGATTCAGACTTCCTTAGAGAAATTATTCCTTTAAAAAACTGTAAGGTAAGGAAATCAATAATTTTACAGGAGGGCCCCAAGAGATAGCTCAGTAGAAAAAAGAACTTGCCTGGCAAGCACAATAAGCACAATGTCATGAGTTCAATCCCCAGTACCCTAAACCTAAAAAAAAAGAAAAAAGAGAAATAATAATTTTGCAGGTACTATGAAATTCAACCAAAAATAGTAAAATGTGTGTTGTGTGTGTGTGTGTGCATGTATCTTGTTAGTAAGAAAGATTTGAACCCCTACATACACAAAACTACTGAGGATAAATTAGAAGTGTAGTACTAACTTGTAAAATGATTAATGGCTTCTTAAGTATCCTGTTCTTTTCTACTTCATGTGTTAAATTTTCTAAACAAAGGTTACATATTTTACACTGAACACCAACATAAAAATTATAGGAAGGGCTATGCATATAGCTCAGGAGCACAAGCACCTTCTGGCAAATGCATGGTCTAGAGTTTGACTCCCAGTACCTAAATAAATAATTTTTTAAAAATAGAAATTATAAAAAAATTAAGTTCATTTCCTGAGATTATCACAGGTTCTTTCTGTTTGAAATAACCATTACTTAAAATATTAATATATTCTACATTAAAAACATTTCATAAAAATTTATCTCATTGATATTTTTGGTGTTAATTTTTGCACTGAATCATGGCAAGTATATTCACCAGCTTTCTTTCAGTGTAATGAACTATCTGAGCATTACTAGTAAAAAGAATAAGGTTATTCTATTCACCATTATGGAGGTTCTAGGCTAATTTTGAGTAGCTCCAAGCTTTCGACTTGCAAGGAGAATGAAAGAGCAGATGGAAGAGGGTGCACACGGGAACACGCTGTTCACATTAGAAGCCCACAGTTCCATCCTCACGAGCCCCCTATGACCTAGGTATCTACCCATGTGCTCACGCCTTCTGAAGGCCTGGACCATTCTTAGCTCCCGATAACAAATTTTTAACAAATGAAACATTAGAGGATGCTCACTGTACCATAATCATAGAAGGAAGCAGCTTTGATGAAATATAATTCAATTGAATAACAAATACATATTACTTTGGAACATTAGAAGATTCCTCTTGAATTCTTGAAGCTGTATTTATTCTCCCCAGAATAACTGGTTGCATTTGTATGAACATTCAAAATTTTGCATATATGCTCNACAGAATGAGAGAGTACCTTGAAAGATACAAAAATGTGATATATATATATATATATATATATATATATATACATGAGTG
This sequence comes from Tympanoctomys barrerae, assembly GCA_002564285.1. Classification (NCBI taxonomy): domain Eukaryota; kingdom Metazoa; phylum Chordata; class Mammalia; order Rodentia; family Octodontidae; genus Tympanoctomys; species Tympanoctomys barrerae. The sequence continues at coordinate 22,647 of NDGN011328073.1, forward strand.
TGAATGTGTTTGTGTTTATGTTTGTACAATGGTTTCTGGTTCTTAACTCTCCACAAGGCAGATCACAGAAACTTATATTCTCTATGTTTAACTGACTGTAAAGAAGTTGTCTCTTTTCCTTGTCTCATACTTAATTGCTAGTATATCATAAAACTCTACTCATTTTTTAGGAGCTCTTAGCCTTGGGTGAAAGAATATTACTCAGACACACTAAGAACAATCTGAATCTGTGGGCCGTGCTGTGTTTCCCGATCAAGTCTCTTATCAACCGCACCCATGCCATGAAGTTTTGGCAAAGCCCATAGGGTTCAGAGAGTTGCTCACAGCCGAACATATAGAAATCCACCCCTGGGTGGTACCCACGGAGGGCATCAAACTTCACATCCTTTCTCCTGTATTTTACTCTCTTCACTCCTCTCCTTTGTAATAAACTGTATGATAAATTTTAAACATAAATTAACACTTTCTTCATTTCTGAGGCAACTATGCAAATTAGCTAAATCTCAGGACAGATTATTGCAACTGAGATTTATACCTGTTCAGTCAGAAGCATAGATAAAATGACCTCAGGCCGACATTGTCATTTAAAGTGTGGGTCGCATGCCAGTCATGGGGATTGAATTCTCAGCCTTAACCAATGCCATCTGACAGTACCCCCAGGTAGATGATGTTAGAGCTTAATTAAATTAGAGGATACCCAGCTGGTGTTCACTGGATTACCTATTGTATACTTGTTGAGACTGGGACATTTTCACACTTTCTGCAGATGCAGAGGTATTTTGTGCATTCATTTTGATATGACAGAAGGATAAATCATGACAGTTAATTTTGACAAAATGGATCCTGTATTTAGTCTGGACAGAGACAGAAATAGTGAGAAACAGAGAGAGACAGAGAGAGATTGAGAGAGACAGATATGGAGAGCGACAGGGAGACGGGAAAGAGAACAAAGTAACAGAGACGGGAAAAGAGAACAAAGTCAAGATGGGAGGAGGAAAAGTATTGGATCAGTCTTCTTTCTTTTCATGTAGAAAGTGTGTGAGGGGGCAGCTTCATGAATCAGTCAAGGCTGAAATTGAAGTTCAGGCATCAATAATCCCCAAATCCAACTTTTTCACTTTCTAATTGTCTGAAGATTTGAACGTAGATAGAAACACGATATGGTCATGGTACATTAACATAAACAAATCAATTTCCCTTCTTCCCCTCCATAAATGTACTGTCTAGTTTGCCACAAATTTTCTGATTGACAAGCAAGTTTTTGGCTTTTATTTGTACTGGATGAAAATTTCACAGATCCTTCCTTATCGTTGTTTAATTGCATCTTTGCTGGTTTCTAGTTTAAAATAGTAACAATAACATGAGTTATTGTCAGCTCTTCAAAGTGCATCTATAAACATTGAAGATGATGATAAGTGTTTCTGGAAGCAGCATCAAAGTCACTACAAGAGAGCTTACATTTGCAAAAGGATGTTGTATTTTCATTAGCAAGGAAAGAAGATGTTAACCACTTAAGCTTTAAAATATATCTAAGTAAACAGTATTAATTAAAACCACAGACTTTTTGGAAGTATAACTTCATTAAAAAAACACTAGGGACAAGTGCAACAAATGGTTTTGTTCTAGTTTATTACA
>NDGN011328098.1:588-14585 GCA_002564285.1 Tympanoctomys barrerae
GTGGAACCAGGGATTGAACTCAGGCCTTTGCGCTTGCCAGGGAAGCGCTTATTCCACTGAGCCATCTCCCCGGCCCCTATGTGTTTTCTTGAGATTTTTATGATTTGCATAGTCCTCTAGAATGGAGTCCACATGCTTCTTGACGGGAAGATAAAAGAGCTGTTTCTGTCTGGTAATTGGGTCGCAGTCACCACCAGGCCACGGCTTTAGCTCTTCAGGGATCTCTACTTGAACTTCACCTCTGTTCCTACATGTTTCTTCATTTTCAAGAGGAGGATCAGCCCGGGCCCTCTTCTTCCGAGGAGGCTGAGGTGTCTCACTGGTGCTGCCACCATCTCCATTACCAGGGCTTTTTTGTTTGTGCTGTTTAGTGTTCACTTTGACATTGTTCTGTTGCAGACCCGATGTCTTCTTGCCTGCAGCGCCCCTCTCACCTTCCCTCTGCACATGGCTTCTGGCTGGCCTTCTGAAGGTCACGCTGTCTGTGCAGGTCGGTGTCCACATACCTGAGCACTCTGCTTTCTGGAGCCCACTCACCCCAATTTTACTCCAACCACTGTAGAGTATGAAGAATTGTACTTGTTTGCCCTTTATGCAATCTTTACACACCTTGCTTCATAAAGAAGAGGGCCAGGAAAGCACAGCACTCGTTCACCCTCCTGGAACTTGGGCACCATGCACAAGTGATTCGCCGCCTCCTTCTCCCACCACCGCGACTGCTGCCCTCTACTGTCTACCCCACCCAAGCTCGCGTCAGATGCGCTGTCAGGCATAGCTGCTCTACATCCTGGGCCTGATTTGCCAGTGCCCGCAGACTTCACAGCGCCGTAACTGCCGCCAACCAACGGCCGCCCCAAGGTCTAGATTGTTCAAGGGGGCTGTAAGTGTTGTTTTACTCCATCAGAAAAAAAAAAAAACAACACTAAGAATTAGTAAAAACTACCAATATATTGGAGGACACCTGTTGTGTGGACACATACACAATCTACTGGGAACCTGAGTGGTCTTGGCCCTGGGAATGCGCCCTTCCGTTCCCAGGGAAGCTATGGGGAAGGACAGCTACGTGGAAGGGCAGTGCCTTGCATATGGGTGCTTCTGCCCATCCAGAGTCTGCATCCTGCACAGGTTTATGCGAAGCAGTGACAAGTTCAGAAGTGACTGAGAACAAAACCCTTCATGCGCAGACCGTGGGAAGTCACAGCGGCTGGGCTGGGCTGCAGCGCAGTGGCAAGGCGCTTGCTTAGCCGCCACGAGGCCTGGGCTGACTCTGAGGCCACAAAAAGAAAACCATACAAAAACAGTGTGTTGTCAATCAAAATCTAAAACCCAAAGCTGTCCAACAATTGGGCATTAGGGAGAGCGGCAAGTTAATCCATTTATAATATAATGTGGAATAAGGAAATAAGTCATTTCTAAAATAAAAAGAATCAGTTTGTTTACACTGCATCTTCTGACTGTTTCCACACACTGGGCGTACATAAAGCCCTCTAATGCTTTCAGATTAGCTAATAACAGCTAATCTAACTCCAGGCCCTGCAAAGGCTGTAAGAAAGGGATGAATCTTCACTTAGTCATGTGAAGTAGCAACAGCAGGTGAATCAAAACACAGAGTGGTTATGTAACTTGCTCAAGGTGCCCAGCTACGAGAAGGCAGAGCTGCACCTGGGCAGCCAGCTCAGGCGCTCCACAGGAGGGCTTGCAGCGCATCTCTGCGAAAGTCTCAGGCACCGAGGGCTCCGCCTGCTCCCCACGCTCTCCATCACAACTGCTCAACATCACACCTACCTGCTACGGTGTCATGAAAGCAACCAGGAAGATGCACCAACACACGCATGGGACTGAGCCCCGGTGAAGCTTTACTGAAGCCAGTAAGCAGGCTGGATGGCCCATCGGCCAGTCTGCCGCCCTCTGGTCAGGCTCACAGCAGACTCACACAATATTCAATCAGCTGTGAGCCATGATGGCTTCCCTTCTACTCACTGCCTCCACTAACCCAGAGCTAACTCTAAATGGAAAAGTAGAAAGTAGGGATTCCGAGGGAAAAGGGAAGTCGGAGCGGCAGAGGGCGGCAGGTAACACATCCCTGAGCAAAAGCCAGGGAGGGGAGGCGAGGACACTTGGACAGGCCAGAGCCACAGCCAGCCGGGGCCTTCTGCTCCTCCCACGCGGGCTGCTCTGGGTTCCTGTGCTTGTGAGTGACAAGACGGGAAACTAAAAACCAGGGAAAATTTTAAAAAATCATTTATTTAATTATTTGGTACAAGGTCTCACTACGCAGCTTGGACTTGTAGTACTCCTCCTGGCTCAGCCTCCTCCACACTGGGATTACAGGCATGCACCACACAGGTTTATACAGGCATGCCCAGTCTCAGTGGCCGGCTCAGCATGGGGCCAGCACAGCACGTGGTCCCGGGGATCAAATCTGAGTCCTTTTGCTTGCCAGGTAGGCGCTTAGACCGCTGAGCCATCTCCCCAGCTCAGAGAAACTTTTAACATATTTGAACACAGGCCAAACTATCGCCAAGAGGACAAGAAGCATTACTGGTGCGGAATATAATTCTTTCCCCACCTTTTCCTCCCAAATGCGAATATGCAAAGAAAGAACTTAGTAAATAACAGTGTCCAAATACATGAATGTGAGCATGAGTACAAGTACAATGCTCCCCCGGTCACCTAGGGGTAACAGGGAGGGTTACAGGGGGTGTGGGGCCCACCCTCCCCCTCAGTCAGCGTGCAGCTGGAGTGGCAGCCTATTCCCAGTGCCCACTCGGAACCTGCATTGGTCGAAGTCTGGGTCTCACCAGCAGGAGTATGTGCAAGCTGGGTCGGCTGGTCTACTTTAGACCACAGTGCCGGAGTAGCCCCATAGCCACGTGTGAAGTAGCTTCCTCCCTCAGCCTGCAAGGGTCCGATTTGCCGTCAGAAAAGACAACCTTCTACTTTTTTCTTTTGTATTTTGATAAACATTGAAGAAGCTGGAGCTATTAAATTTATCTTAGGAAATTTCAGAACTGGTTTACTTAGTGTTGTGGAATGTCTTACTGCTTTCAATACATGCTTAGTAATAAAAAACAAGAAAACAAATACATGAATGTGTGAAGTATGAACACCAGCCCTGAATCTTTATTAGATAAGTGTGCTAAAAGACAAATACCCAATCCCCCAGTTCCGCCACAAAAAAAAAAAAAGACAAACGCTTACCTAAGCCATCCTACTTGTCGCTTGCTAGGCTGTAGGGTTCTGCTCTCTATCTCTCGTGTATAGGCTAACAGGGAATTCTAAGGTTTTCGTATCCAAGCATTTAGCTGTCCTGTAAGCACATACCTTTGCGTCCAGCTCTGCGGGTCTAAGTTCCTCTCTATGGCAGCGTTCTCAGCAGGTAGCCCAAATGCATCCCACCCCATAGGGTGGATGACCTAGACAAAGAAGAGACACGTCAGCCATGCGAATCACTACACGCATGCGTTCTCCTGCAGCATCTCTCCCCGTGGACACGTGTTAGCCCTCCCTGGGAGATCCCCATGTCTGTGTCAAGAGCGGTCTGAGATGTCAGCACAGAAGGAAATCTAGAAGGTTCCACATCAGAGTGCGGACAGCAGTTATCTCTGAGGAAGCGTTTTCCTGGGCACATTTCACTTTCTCTTCCCTGTCTGCATTTTCCACAGTGAACCCAAACCGCTTTCCTGCAATTACAAAATGTTCTTTTCAATTTAAAAACTCTGTATATATAAAATTATAAGCTTTCAAAATACACCCGCCACGTCGGAAGTCTCCAGTTAAGGAGCTGTGCTGTCCAGGATGGTGACCAACAGTCGCCCAAGGCTATAGGCATTTCAACTTCACGGAAATTAAATAAAACTAAAATTTGGCTCCTCAGTCTCACTAGTCACTTTCCAAAACAGCTACATGTGGCTGGGGCTCCGAGGCCAGGAATGCAGGTATAGACCATTCCTATGGTCACAAGGCCACTGGATGCGTGTCATGACTGAGGGCCACACGGGGGCTCCACGTTCATCCAAGAAGTCCTCTCAGCTTCTCCTCAGCTCTTTCTCACAAGCCCAAGCTCGCCGTGCACCCCCGAGCCCCGCTCTTCGCCCCTCCTGTAACCAGAGCGCCCGCTCTAGGAGGCCCGCTGCGCTTTTCTCCCTGCAGAAGGACGGGCACTCCCAGCCGCACGCGAGCAGCTGGAGATGCGAACGCGCCCTGGGGGAGCACCCAAGAGCACAGCAGAGCAGCCTCTGAGGTGGGTGTGAGGAGACCTGTGGCCAGCTGTTGGCGTCCAGGGATGTCTAAACCACCCACACATTTCGCGTCGGCAGCAAACCACCAGCTGTGCCTTGGCATGAGGAACGTTTCACGTGTAGTTGCCTCAGCTGTGGCGCGGGGTTGTGACAGAGCCACCTCACCAGATCCCCCGGAGGTGAGGGGAGTTCAGGGGAGAAAAGTGCTGCACAAGGTGCCTGCCAGGCAGTGAAGTGCGACACGGAGTGCTGGCCAGTGGCAGTGTCACAAGAGAAGCCTGCTTTCCCGTCACTTCCTCTAAGATGTTCCCATTTTCCAAAGAACAGGGATCTCACGATCTTCGAGGGCAAAGCGTTGAGATCTCTCCTCCACCTCCACCCATCTCCTTTAGTTGACAGTTTAAAGAACTGTGGGACAAATTTCTGTACATGGAGTTACAGGGTAAAAGAGTGCAAAGTCCGAAGAGCTCTGGTGGGCAGACGCAGAGCATCCCCAGAGCAAGCACGGCCCACTACACTTCCCCACGTGGTGAACGCCCACGTGGTGAACCCCCAGGCCGGCCCTGACACACGCGAGTACCCCCAGCCGTCTCCGCCTCAGCTCCGAGCGTCTGCAATGCAGCTCCCAGCCTGGATTCATCTTGCAGTCTCGGCTCCAGTCTGTGCTCTTACTGAGCAGGCAGAGGGAAGACAAGCGAACCACTTCTGAGAGCTGGGCCACGTGCAGCACAGCCGGACCTCCACCACGCACACTACCACGCTCCTGGGCGTAGGCGTCTGGAGGAAGAAGTCCACCCAAGAAGGAGGACCGCCCGTGGAAGCCCAGGGCCTTGGGACCCCCTTGGCTGGTGACCAGGGAGTGCCGACGAAGCCATGCTGAGGGCTGTGTGCTCTGTGCCCTGAGGGAAAAGGCCCTCGACCTAGCCTTGTCCTTCAGACTCTGGACACAGAATGTGGCCCGAAAGAAGCCACCAGAACTGCTGAGCACCATACACCACGACCTCTGCGGAGCAGCCAGCAGAGCTGGCACCCAATAGACAGCGGCAGGCAGCCCCTGAGGTCTGCCTCCTGATGGGATGCACCAGCCGCTGCTGTCACTATCCTCCTGGTGTTTGGCATCTCACATCCCCAGGTCCCAGGCCAAGATTTCTGTCCCTGTCTCTATGGCCACCCTGCACATGGTGGCTACATGAAAGACCCGAGAGCCAGTCTGGGGCATCCCTGAGGCCGGGGCACTCAGGACAGGCCTCTGCCAAGGGCGGAACCAGGCACTGGCACTTCTTACCCAAATCGAGCAGACACAAAGCTCAAACAACCAGGCGGCCACGCGGCCCTCTGCATACCGGGTGGCAAGCAGACTTCCTCCCCAAATAAGGACTGGCTCACACCAGGCGATGGATCCTAAAGCAGCCCGTGCTTTTGCCGTGCTGGCTGGACTTGGAGCAGGCCCTCGGCAGAGGGAGGCATCTACGTGCCGGGTGTGAAGGGCCCAGGCCCTGGTTACCTTGGGCTGGCCAAGGTTGCAGATTGGCCCTCGGGTGCAGGGGGTGGCAGCGCCTAGCCCTTGCCAGGCCTGTCTGAACCTAAGCTAGGTGCTGGGGAAGGAGGGGACTTTCTCCTTAGTCAGGAGCCATAAGGGCTCTGGGTGGCTCTGCACGAGGGGGCCAAGGAGTTGGAGAAAGGCAGGCCTTGAAGGGCTTTAGTGCCCTGGGCCCGACTCCTCCAGCCTGCCTCCCACATTTCCTCAGATCCTGGGAGTTATCCTGAATTGGTAAAAGCTGATGAAACCCCCTTTCCTCTAGAGCTGATCTGAGCCAGTTTCACCCCTGGCAGGTGACAATCCCAACTAAAACAGACACCGCCTAGGACACAGCTTTCTTTTGAGACCTTCTGTGTTCTATCAAGCTTTGCAGTTCTTTTTCTTTTTCACTTTTAAAAGCTTAAAAAGAAAAAACAGTTTTGGATTACTAGAAAGTTCTGCGATGCCTCTGCAGCCAGCCCAAGGTCTGCTGCCTGCTGGGATGTGCCAGCCGGGCCTCCTCCCTGGCTGAGGAACACACCTGCTGTGTAACCACTCCCAGGGAAGGGAGGCCTTCGGCCCACTTGGCGGCGGCATCAGAACTACCCAAGTGACACCGAGTCAACATTTCTGCCTGTTCACATTCTGCTAGGTGCTGTCTGTACTTTTAAATAAAAGTCAATACAGGCACTGTCACCAAAAAAAATCCAGCTGGATTTACGTAATAGACTTATTCATTTCTATTTTTGTTTCTGGATGGAATTAACATGAAGAGATATTCTTAGTTCACATGTTATCCAAGCTGTCTATGAACATAAAGTTAGCAACATCTTAAAGTTCCTTAATATTTCAAATTCTTAGCAAAAGTTAGCAAAACAGATGCCTGCTCAAGGAGGAGGAGCACAGCACAGGCTACAGGGAGGCCTTGTCCTGCAGGAGCTCAGTGTCCTCCTGCCAAAGCCAGATCACTGCAGTAAGTGCTCCTGCTGTCACTGAGGAGGGAGGGTCCCCAGCTCCCCACCTTGGCCTCCCCTCTGCCCCAGCGACAAGGGCAGAGCCCGCTTTCAGCCCAGAAGATGCTTTGCTCCTGATGAGGGGGAACAGAGCAATACTGGAGGACAAAAGGATCCCAAAACGTCCGAGCTTGACTCTGCCCCCGCACGGCAGGTCTGGCTTTGTGATGACGTTGTGGTGGCTGCCGGACTCGCGAACTTCTGCTGTCAGCCGCTCTAACATCTTAGTCTCTTGTGCCCTGTTCAGATTGATCACCTCCGTCCTGGACAGAGGGTGTGGTTCCCCGGGGCTGAGGTGGTGTGTGCCTGGCACGCACAGGCCAAGGGTGGGATTCCCTGCACTACAAGAAGACAAGACCGCGGTGCCTCCTTGTCCATATTATCTCTAGGTAGGGTGGACCAGGCACGCCCTGGAAGAACGCTCTGGTTTTAAAGCCCCTCTCCCTTTCTATCACCGTAACTTGTTTTAATCTTCCCCCAGTTAACAAGAACCACCTATACAGATCCTGTGTGCTAGCTGGGCTCCGTACCCCACCCCAAAGCACGGACGGACGCGCTAGGGCCCAACCAAGCGCTCTCACTTCCTAGGTGCTGACTTCTTGCCTTTTGAGTACATTCTGTAGCTTCCGATCATTTTTGCAGGGATGTGATTTAATCTTTCCATCTATTGAAGACATACTTTGAAATGCATGTTCTGTCAATGTGGAGTGATGGGAACGTGACATCACAGAGAGCAGCAAAAGACTAAAATGATAATTTTAAAATAATACTGTAAAAATATTCAGACTGAATCAAGCAAAGGTCCCCTGTAGCTGGGGTCCATATAGCACTCACACATGCCCGCTGCACAGAATCAGCTGGTGGACAGGCCAAGAGGCAAGTGTGGGAGGAGGGGGGGAGCAGTCCCTGGCTTGGCCCTTCCTTCTGCAGGAGGCCAGCTGGCCTACAGCCTCAGGCACAGGGAGATCAAGGGGACAGCCTTCTGCCACACCAAGCAGAGCTAGGAACGCACCGGGCAGAACAATGGCCACAGAACAGTGAGGGCCACTCACAAGCTGTGAAGCCAGTCTCCAGGCGAGACCTCCACACTCCCCAGGAGGTCCTGGTCAGGGACAGGCATGAGAATCAGAGCCTCCCGTCCAGCTCCAGGCTGAGCCCTGATGCCTCAGAATCAGGCAGGAAGGCAAGCAGGTCCTGCCAGGGGTGCGGGGGAGAATGCAGTTCCAGAGAACAAAGCCAGGACAGGACTCTGGAGGACAGGATGGACCTGGGGGAATGCTGGGGTCACTTCGTAGGGGTGCTGCTGGGGTGCTGCTGTGCTTGGGGGGGGGGCCTAAAGGGCCACAATCTAATCTAGGTTGCATTACTCTTTTGGGGGAAGTAATTGAATTTTGTGTGCAATTTAAAAATAAAGACTATGTTCTTATGTTCCTCAAACTCAGCAGGTAAGAGAGTGGAGTTAAGGGGCCAGGAGGTGGGCCGGGAGCAGGTGGGGCAGCTGCAGGCACCTCCCGCAGTGCGAAGGGAGCAGCGCAAAGCTCCACGGAAGGGCCGGCTGCTTCCCCACGAAGGCTGCTCTCTCCCCCCGGCACCGGAGAGCAAAACCGTACATCTGAAACCAGCTCAGCTTCAAACTGACAGCAACCATGGTTACTGCTTTTCAAAAAAAATACCTTGCTATTTTCAGAGAGTGTCGTGGCTTCTCTGGAATAGGTTCAATACTTTATTTCCAAAAAATGAGAAACACAACATTTCATTTTGTTTTGTAAGTGCAATAACCCACCAGTACTGCAGCTTGGATAACAAAGCAAGTGAATACCTCAGAGTGAAAAGCGCAAATGCCAGCGCCCCGCCCGGAGCCCAGACCTCCCTCGGCCGTGGCGGGCGCAGATACCAGCCGGCTTCTGGTCGGCCCCTCTGGCCTTTGAGTTCTTCTGAGACAAGCTCGCAGATCCGCGTCTGCTTTAGATGCCTCGGAGATCTGATGCTTGGAAAGCCACGCGCTGCGCGACGCCCGCTCGGCTCCTCGTAAGTACCTGCTGACCGCCCTGAGCCCCGGAACCCACGCAGCACACGTCGTGCTCAGGCGCAGGGTGCTCCCCGTGCTCCCTGATAGCGCGGGTAATTACACTGCAGTTACGCAGCTGCCAGACACTCAGCCTCCATTCTCCTCCTCCTCCGCAATGAATAGCAAAAAGGCCCAAGCGAAAGGCCTGGTGCCTTTCTGCCTGAGACTAATTATTCCAAACCCAGCCCCGCGAGGGGGACTTGGCACTTTGATGCTTTCGTCACCTGGCTTCTAGAGCAGAAGGTGCTGGGGAGACCAGCCGAGGTGGGAGGCGGATAATTTTATTTTTCAGCCATCTGTGCATACAACATATGAAAACACAACAAAATCACCATATGGAGCTAAGCTTTAAATATGTCATCAGGCATTCTATGAGCTTGAGAAGAAACCAACTGGGAATGCAGCCTTTTTGGGTTACTGAGAGAGAGGGAGTTATCCCTGGCTTCAAATGGCCACTGCTTAAACATGCAAACCTCAGGACTCCCGTGAGACTGCTAAGCAGGACTGCTGCTGGCCGGCTCCACTCAAAACTGCATTACAGTTGCTTTACCTACCCCTGGAGATGACTCAAGTTGAACTCAGCCTTCACACTACGCTCCCCAGTACTGTTTACATTTCATTTTGAGATGGGGTCTTGCTAAATTGTGGAACTCGATTTTGAGATCCTCCTGCCTCGGTTTCCCAAGTGCTGGGATTGCAGGTGTGCACCACCATGTCCAGCTGCACTGATTCAATTGCAAAGTGTCTTCTGATTGGTCTTCTCACACAACGATGCAAGAAGCCCACCAGGTGTGTTCAGCAGGTATCACCCCTCTCTCGCTGAAGCCTCTGATTCCCGATTGGTCCATCACTGCTAACAGCCACTACCACTCTCCTACACTGAACACACGCTCAATGCACATAGCTCCTTCCTGCGCCTGTGTGACTGGTGTTTGAACCTAAGGGACCACCTGGCCCTGGCTCTGCAGGGTGCTCTCCCTCACACCTCTCTGTGCCAACCTGAAGGAGGACTAGCATCAGAGCCACCTGCCTATTTAAGGCGCAGATGCCAAGCCCCCCCTCAAGGGTCATCATGTACCCTGATGGTTAGAATCAGGACAGCAGAGCAGACGCACAGAGGGCTTTCACTACACAAATGCCCAGAAAACAAACCTGGTGGCCACAGCGTCCTGTTGTGGGCGACAGCTGTCACCATTCCGTATGTCTGCTGTTCTCCCTGATCAGTTCTGAATGTCTACTTTGCTGTGGGCAAGTGTCTCGATTATTTCACCACACAGGCACACTGGCGGAGGTCGCCTCTCCCCCTCCTTCATGCTGACCACGGCCCTGGCAGAGGAGGGGACCTGAACCCAGAAGGAAGACTTAAGGGCAGGTGGGGACCCCCACAGGCCCTCCCCCAGACACAGAGAGGGGTGCAGGCTTTGCTCTTTAGGATAAGCCCATCCCAACTGCCTTGAACAGAGTCCTCCTGCTGGACACAAGGCTGAAGCAAGAGATAAACTGCTGAGGCCTGAAGCCACTAACATTGGGCATGGTTGGTGCAGCAGAACCTAGTGTGTCCTGACACAACCTCCCCCAAGAACTGCCACAGGAATTAAGTACCTGAGGCTGCCTTTGGGTTTACAATCTAAGTAGCAAGCAGGCACCCGGAGTGGTGGAGAAAAATTCAGCGTTTACTCAGCTGAGTCCTGGGGCCCAAGAACCTTGTCACTGGCATCTATGAGCTTTCAAGTTTGGAAAACATTGCTCTGGGTTATATCTGCATACTGAACACTTATTCTAGGCTTCAACAAAGGAGCTGTGTGCTTTAAAAAAATATCTGTTGAATTGATGAACCCACAAATAGTTGAGGCTTCCCAGATTTAAAGTCCTTGTGAATAAAAGGCAAAAAAAAAAAAAAAAAAGCTGGGCATGGTGGTGCACACCTGCAATCAAAGCACTTGGGAAGCTGAGGCAGGAGGATCACAAGTGTGAGGCTAGTCTGGGCTGTACAGTGAGTTCAAGGCCACCATGCACTGTCTGAGAAAACTAAAAAAATAAAAGAAAGAACATGACAGCAGAAGTTAGACACTGGGCATAGGATGTAAACACTGATGATTTTGAACTGAAGGAAGAGAATATGATTGCAGCAAGACAATTGAATCTGTAATAGCTGGCTCATCGGATTAAACAGTACTACAAGATATACTGGGATAGTAGTTCTGAGTAACTGCTTATCTATAGCCTTCATGTTGGAAAGGTATGGAGCTGGCCAAATAGCTCAGCGGATTAAAGTGCCTGCTACAAGCGGGCACAGGGGCTGGGGGTTTCATCCCCGGGCCTACGTGCCAGCCGTGCCCTGGGACACGCTGAGACAGCAATTGAGACTGAGTGTAGTGATGTGCACCTGTAGTCCCTGCTCTTGGGAGGCTGTAAACAGGCAGATCACTACAAGTCTGAACTAGTAGTGAGACCCTGAACACCCTGTAGATCCTTCCCTAAAATACAAAAAAAAAGAAAAAAAAAATGCATGTAAATTTAAAAAGTACTATATTTAAAATAAAAGGGGGTGTCTCAGTTACCTTTTTCTCACTGCTGGGACAAAATACCCGACACCCAAAACTAAGGAAGGAAAGGCTTATGTAGCTCACAGTTTCTGGAGCTAGTCCAAGGTCAGTCCGTACCTGGCCGGCTCAACGCAGAGAGCGCACAGGCAGAGGCCAGCAGCTTGCGGTGGTGGGAAACAGGAAAACAGCCGGAGCGAAAGGGAGGGCAGCGGCAGAGCGGGCGCTCCCTGCTTATGCTGCATTCAGGCTAGCCCCAGGGCGGGTGTAGCACTCACCCGATGACTGCGTGAAGCTCTGGGGGCACATCTAGACCCAAACCATAGGGGGGAGGTAGATGAGCCTACGTAGGGAAAATGGGGAAACAAAAGGCGAGACAGTCCAGAACAGAACTAGAGGCACGGTGAACAGACTTCTTACAATGACACAGAAGCTGGGTGTGGCGGCACACACCGCAGTGTGGCACTGTGGGAGGCTGAGGCAGGAGGATTGCAAGTTTGAGCTCAGCCAAGGAAACAGACATTTAGACCTTGTCTCAAAATAAAAAATGAAGGAGGGAGGACAAAGGCCATGGGTACAATCCCCAGCGCTGCAGACAGACAAACACAGAAGGAAATGCAGGACATGGCCTGATATTCATGAGGGAAATAGGATTTGCAATTTTAAAACTCCAGCCAAAGAAAACTATGGGCCCTGAAACCACTGCTGGTGAGTATTACCAAACACGTAAGAAAGAAATAGTAACAACAAAACATACTGCTTTCAGAAAACCAAAGAGAACACCTCTTAGCTTGTTTTAGGAAGCCAGAATAACCCTAATCCCCAAACCAGGTTAGGATACTACAAGAAAATGAAGTGACACATCAGTACTCTTAGGCACGTGGGGCTGACAAATTGAATATAGAGATTTACACATTTTTTAATCATGAAAAAAATGGAATTCGCCCCAGGAATAAAATTTCATAGCTAAAAACCCAACATAATATACCACATTATCAGATTAAAGGTGGAAAAAAAGACATTAGACAAAATAAAACCATCCATTCATGCTAAAAATTCTTAGCAAGCCAGGAATAAGGAAGAACTTTTGCAACAGGACAGATGATAGCTAGATGAGACAGATAGACAGATAAATAGACAGACAGACAGATATAGATGATGAGATGATAGACAGATAGATATAGACGATAGACAGACTTGAGTCAAGAAAGAGCTGTGAAAAATGATTCCAAAATCTCTAGCTTTAAGGCTGTATAAACAAAAATATACTTAGGATAAAAATCAAGTCCAGGTAGGCAAATAAATGGTATTTTTTTCACTTTGGTATTTTCCATGTTCATAGGCTTATATTTTAAATAGTATTGAGACCTGTGGAAACCGACAGAGAATGCCTCTTAGCTTGTTGTAGGAAACCAGAATAACCCTAATCCCCAAACTTGCAGAGACTTGTGGATAAAGAGTATGCAAAAATGGCAGGGCACAGGGGGGGGCGCGGGGGGGGCATGCCTGTCATCCCAGCCCAGTGCTCCAGAAGCTGAGGCAGGAGGATCACTGTGTGTTTGAAGCCAGTCTGGGAGACATGAGTGCAAGGCTAGTCTGCTTTACAAAGCAAGACTATCTCGGCTGCACATATCTTGGTATGATATGTGCGTGCGCGCGCGTGCACACACACACACACACACACACACACACACAGAGGCACAGATGGCGTGGAGAGAAGAAGCTGTGCAGGAGATAGGAAAGAAGAAGCCAAGATGCAAGGATCTGGTACCAGAGCAGAGCGCCTTCCGGAGGTGCCTGTGGCTGAGGCGGACTGAGAGGACAGCTGTGGCCTGAGAATCACCTTGGGGTCTCCGCTCAGGAACAAGGCCAGCCCCCACAGGACCCACCAGCCCAGGGCAAGAGGGCCCAGGTGCAGGCCACTTAGTGGCTGACTGCTGTCCCCAGCTGGGCTCGCAAGTGCCTAGGAGCTCCCACACCTCTGACACCTGGGCCGAGATTCCCCCTCCTTCCCCTGCCACTTCCAGCAGCCGGATGTGGTAGTTTGCTGGTTCTACATGGAATATGACTCACAGGAACTCGGAGCATTAGTGAGACTGGCAGCTCAAGGTCATCTCAAGGACATCCCTGAAACACAGCTTGCCGTCCTGAACAGAGGAAGTGACAGCCCCACGGTCTGCAGTCACTGGGACTGAGACACTGTTAATGTCCAAAGACACAGCAGTGGAGGGCGGGCAGTGGCTACCACTCCCCAGGCGCTCTGTGGAGGCTCCACGGACCTGCTCATCAGACAGCACTGCAACACTCCTGCGCCACAAGGGAAAACCCCATCAGGATACATAATTACAGCTGTCCTCGGTAAGGGATCATTTGGTCTCAAGCCTTCCACACACCTGGAGGGACAGATAACTGGCATCCCCTCCCTCCCTTGCCCCTTCCCCCATGTGAGGCTCCATCACTGAGCGACACCCCCAGCCCACCCTTGGGAAGCAGAGCCACTAAGTGAGCTAGAAGGTGGCACAACAGGGCTCAAATCAAGGGCGTCTAATTCGTGGCTCCAACTGCCCTTGGGCTTCAGCCGGGGTGGGAAGGCGCTCTGGGTCTCTCAGCCCT
>NDGN011328130.1:0-11687 GCA_002564285.1 Tympanoctomys barrerae
CCATGTAAACTAAGAGCAGCGAGCTCCAGAAATGAAAGCATGGACATCTTTTAAAGGGCATTATTCAACCTACAACAATGACATAATATGTTAGCCAGTTTTCCTTTACAGTAACAAATAACAGATAATGAATTTGTTAAGAGGAAATCTTTCTCTTGGTTCACAGCCTTGGAGGTTTCCATCCACACTGGGTTGGCCTCATTGCTCCTGGGCCTGTGCTGAGGTAGCACTTGCTGGCAAGGACATGTGGCACAGCAATAGTCAAGATCACCCTCAGAGGACACACCACAGGGACCCTAGTTCCCCTACAAGGCACCACCTCTCAAAGGTTTCCACTGTCTCCCTGAAGTGACACCGAGGAAACAAGCTTTCAACCCTTGGAGGACATTCCCGATCCAAACTATAGCATTAGTTTGTAAATGGTAGAAGCTGCAGATGGCATATGCAGCACTATTTCAAACTACTTTCTATAGTCATAATTGGTGCTGGTCTTCATAGTATTTTTCCAAGAAATGTGACGATGCATTGCAGGATAAAGCAAATGAGTAATTAAGGCACATTCAACTCTACCATTCTCTATGTTCTTGATAACCAAAATTCTTGGAATGAAAGAAAAAACAGATGAGATTCAAAAGGATATAAAATTTCTAGTCTCAAATTGTATTTGGAATATCAGTACAAGTTCATGAATATGTTCGTAGCTACCATGGTCATTCTCAGTCTTTTCCTACGTAGTTTCCTAGCCCTGTCCATGAGAAAGATTCACAGACAACAGCCAACCCAGGGATAAGTAGCATCCCTGGGGTCCAGGTGTAGCTTCAGAAAGATGATTTTGCATTACAAGACAGTAGGTCTCCCTGGAGAAATGGCTGATTCCAAGTCTGGGACAGAAAACATATAGAAAGTCCAAGAATGATGGATTAGAAGGAGAACAGTAAGAGAATTGGAGATGGGAAGAATGATAGGAGAAAACCTCTAAGCCTAGAAGACACGTCAGTTACCAGGCTGTGTGTTTTCCTTAATGTCCAGAAAGGCATGTGCAAGCTCATGGGTTTGACTCCATCACACACACACACACACACACACACACACAGATACACACACACGCATGCATGCATGGCACTCACGTGGGCACCCACACACAGGAAAGAAAGCCAGCATCACAGGAAGGGGAAGGCAAGGCTGCTGAGCCCTAGTCACACACGAGTGTGCACACACGCACAGCACAGAAAGGACCCTGGCATCAGCGTCAAGCCAAAACTTCGCAAGAGGAGGGGGAGCTCTGACCCACAAACCGAATATTCCTGCTTGAGGGGGGAAATCATCTACAATGCACGGAGAACCGCCAGGGCTCCCAGCCTGCTGCCATTCCACATTCCCTGAGAACATTCTCTCCAGGATCTGTCTCCCTCCTAACCATTCCCCTCTTACCTGCATGCACTACATCCAGTAACCTACCCAATCAGAACCTCATTGTAGATCCATAAAAAAGGAATTGGGTCTAATTAATCAGGTTTGACAATCTAAATAACCTACATCTGCCCATTAACAGCTTTATTCTATGCGTACATCAGCAGTGTTCTGGACCCACGCTGCAATTGCGTGGAAGCTTTTAAACTTACAATGCATGTAGGATCCCAGGCAAGACAAAGGGACAAAGACCCCTAAAGGCAGTAAGCATCTACATTTTGTTATGTTTTCTAAATGACCTTAGATTGTAGCAGGATCACAAGTATTGTCATACCAAATTCAGCTTCTGAGGTAACAAGGGCAAGGGCAAGCTCTCCCACAGTGGGCAGGAAAAGCTATCCTTAAAGGCCGAGAGCCTGGCCCTGGCACTGCCAGACACATACAGGGCCTTTTCTTGCTTGGATTTCTCAAAATCCAACATCAGAGCTCAGGCTTTCTTCTCTCTTACCTTTTTTTTCTTTTCAGTGCTTGACCCGGTAGTTCTGCTGCTCTTCAAAACCATTCTATTTTGGCTGCAACAGGACAAAACTGATGACTAAGACTTTAGAAGAGTCTTTTTTCACACAGCAGCAAAAGGTGTTAACATTTGAGAGCATAAGACAAGTTCTGAATAAATTCTGCTTCTGTGTACTTGCATCTGAGCAACACACTGATAAGCAAATAAGAAGAGGATCACAGGTTCCCTCCTCCCACGCCTCAACGACAAAGGACACTTCACACAGCCCAGAACCTCGTGGAGCACTGCACAGCCTTGCTGGGTTCCAACTGTCTGCTCTAATTGATCTACCAATCAGCATATGGGCAAGAAGTGATCAGGACAGGGCTTCCCAGGGCTGGGCCAGGGGTCCACAGAGCCCAAGGGAAGACTGGGAAGGAGCTCAGAGATCACCTCCCAGATGCGGGTTCTGGGTCNGCTCTGCTGTGTTGCAGATGAGAGGCGTGAAGCACACAGAGATGAGAGGTACACCAGTGTGCAAGGCCATTGGTGCCACAGGAGTGGGCTGGGTGCTGCAGCCAGCTCAGAGCCCTCTATGCCCCATTCAGCCTCTCAGCCCCTTTCTCCCTGCTGATAACGAGTAAACAGATGATCATGAAGTACACTGGAATCGGGGGGCTGCATCCTTCCCAATGGCCTATCCAGTGCATCACTTCTCTCTTAGAAGAGGTGAGTCAGGAGCCTCAAGTGTGTGCTTCTAACATATTTTTAATGAAAAACAACTTCAAACTACTAATAGAAAGTGGAAATCAGGACCCGCTGAGTAGTGAGTGTCTGAGACACTCACAGGGTGCAGCAATGTTGAGCTCACACAACTGCACCGACTCCTGCTGAATCCCAGCCACCCCGACATGTCACTGCTGAACAGTGACTGCATGCCAGCGCTACAGAAGATACAAAAGTCCAAACATCTTCTATGGAGGCCTATACTAGGCAAGTACAGAAGCAACCGAGACTGCAAACCAAATGCTGCCATCCCACAGGAAAAACACGAAGAGCTGGGAGAAGGGGAAAAGCTAGGATTGGATGAACTAAGCCCCCTAAGTATAGAGGGGACATGCTCATCAACTTGGTCACCTGTAAGAGAAGAACGATGCAACCCAAACCATAAAAATCTTCACCATCTTTCCAGTGAAATGCCTGGGAAGGCAAAGTCATGCAACACCTCCTCCTCTCCATGTTGGTTATGAAATGCAGCCACTGTGTGTCTAATGAAAGAGGGCTGGGAAAAGAAAGCAGAACTACTACACTATATTAGAGCCACTGTGGGGAGCATACTTGGGCAAAGGCACCCAGGTAAATGAGACGGGTAGTGAAGTAACACTCGGTGACACCAACTTAGTCACTGGCTTGCTCGCTCATCATCAAAGGCACACCTTTAAGGAGTCAGGCAGCATGCTGCACTCTGAACATTCAGAAGTGAATACGAGATGGTGCTTGTGTATGGGGTGGGGTAGAGTGCAGGAGGCAAATCATTACTGTATTGCAGGTGAGTAATTTAACAGCCCAGGAACACATGGGCAGTTGCTGTCTAATGTCCCAAACAATCCCATTAGCCTCAGGAGCCCATAAGGGTTTGCCAGCAGTGACTTACAGAATCCTATTCCTGGTATTTTCACATTTCAGCAGCATCTACTTGCAAGAAGAGATGGAGAAGGAAAGAGAGAAAGACTTCCTGACCCTTGAGATTAGGGTCTAGCTACAGTCATTCTTCTGTGCATTTGCTGGTGTTGCACCCCCTTTTATCAGTAGGGCTGTGGAACCAAAACAGTCTCATGCCCATCATTTTAGCTAAACAGACCTCAAATGCTAAATGTTATCAGCCAAATGATACACTTTCTGAACTACAAGACAGAATAAGATATCAGGAATGTTCTAAAAAAGACAGAACACAATTGAGGACGTTAGGACACCAGTGCCACTGAGCATCCAGCCTGAGACGAGCAGCTTAGGCTAAGATACAAGGATGAGGGAAATTGTATCACCTTTCAAGGCTTGTGCCATTTAGACATCAGAGTGTCCTTCAAAGGAATGGTACTTACAGCTTTGTCATGTGAGTTGTAACAACACACTTTTAAGCTGCTTGCTGCTAAGGACCATTTAAGTCTATATCTTTTCAACTGCTGATTCTTCTTCCCAGATATAGCCTGGCCCTGAGACTCCCACACATGCTGCAGTGTCCTGCCCTTCTTCATCATTTCTATTAACCCCTCCTGTCATGTCTAAATCCACCCAGCATCACCCTGGCTCAGGTACTCTCCATGGTCTTTATGTGTAGCCCTCAATGGTGTCTTCTAATTCTGTGTCACCTCTCACCCATCTCCTCTTCTTAAAACATGATTGTGATCCATATCATCCCAAGGTGACACATATTGCCAGTCCCTACTTTGACAAGATTAAGTCACATCTCTCAACTCTAGTATTTAAGGTTTCCTGTAATCCTAGGACTCTGGGAGGCTGAGGCAGGAAGACTGCAAGTCCCAGACATCTCTGGGCAATTTAGCAACTTGTCAAGACCCTTAAGCCTACTTCTCCATTATTTTTTATTTATAAATGGCTTTCTTACTATCTCCCTCCCTCTTTAAAAACACAGCCCTATATATAAACCTTCCCTCTCCTCACTCATCATAGGACCACCTTTTCTCTCTTTTTGGCTCAACCACAAGGCTGTCCACACCCTTCTTTATTAACATACATGGTGTCTCCAGTCTCAAACAGGATGCCTCAGGCCTCTTGTCAGCTCAGGAGAAGAACAGCACCTAGTTCAGCCACTGCCATTCTCTGACCTGAACTGAGGTACAGGCTTCCAGAACAGTCTCTCCACATTGATTATTGCTCCAGTGTCTGCACCTTGATTCCCAAATATTGCTACTTGATTTCATTTGATTAAAATCACCAATTGTGATTGCAACTCCCAATCTGGCTAGGCACAGTGGCATATGTCTTTAACCCAGCTACTCAGGAGACTTGAGGCAGAATTCAAAATTAAAAGCCAGCCTTGTATAATTTAGCAAGACCTCTCTCATAATTTAAAGTACTGGGACTATAGCTGTGACAGAGCTTCCCTGGGCTCAATCCCAAGTACCAGGGAGAAGAAAATAAAAATTACCAGTGTAGGAAGCTCCCACTTCCAAGAAGATGACAAAAATATACTTTTCCCTTTCCCTTTTGCTAAATACAACCCCAAACTCCAGACATTATTCATGCAACAAGCATAAAGAGTTCTGAAAGATAGAAGGAAGCCCAGCGGGGATCTCTGCACCCAGGGACAGCACAGCAGTGAGTTCCTGGATTGTCTTTCTGTCTTACATATTCCTGGCTGGCTTCTAGGGAAGCCAGAGACCAGGAGAGACAGCAGATACAGACCAAAAGCAGTCTCAGGAAACCCTGCTGCCTCTATCAGAAAAGGGGCAGCCTGGTGGGTCAAAATCTTTTAGACAAGAGCTCTGCTGCAGCCAGGCACCTTTTAAAAACAACAGACCTCAGCTCCACTGACCAAAAGATGCTCCAACCTCACCTCCCTCCTGGTGGCACCAGAGGCAGATGGAGTCCCACCCAGCATTAACAGACCTCTTGCCCTCCTTGCTGGGAGCCCGAGGAAGCCCAGCAGGAAGTGAAAGCTTTCACTACCACCAGTGGTCATAAGGCCAGAGTGGCAATATGAGCCACGTGAGGAAGGGAATGAAGCCCCCTGCACCTCCAACCAGGTTGGTATCTTCAGGTGAGGACCTG
Organism: Tympanoctomys barrerae; assembly: GCA_002564285.1. Taxonomy (NCBI): domain Eukaryota; kingdom Metazoa; phylum Chordata; class Mammalia; order Rodentia; family Octodontidae; genus Tympanoctomys; species Tympanoctomys barrerae. The sequence continues at coordinate 5,699 of NDGN011328130.1, forward strand.
GACTTCTCCCCACCTGACAATAACGACACTTCTCTTTTGCTATATTTAAGTAAGATTTGGTCTCAGCCAAGCATGGAAGCACATCTACAACCCTAGCACCAAGGAGGCTAATGTAGAAGGATCAGGAGCAAGCAAGTTCCCAGCTGGCCTGGACTACATAGCAGGACCCTGTCTCAAAAAAAAAAAAAAAAAAAAAAGAGGAAGAAGAGGAGGAAACACAGTCTCATAGCATAATACACAAAATTTCCAGTTCTCCATCAAAAAAAATCACTCATCATTCCAAGAACCAGGAAAATTTCTACACAAATGAGAAAAGAAAAATCAACAGATGCCAATGTCAAGAGGACAGATATATGCAAATTACACAACAAGCATTTTAAAGCAGTCCTTATAAAAATCTTTCAACAAGTAATTACAAAAGCACCTTGATAAAAAATTACACATGTGGTTAAAACAAATAAAAACTATAAAGTCTTGGCAAAGCAAGAGAGGATATCAAAGTCACAGATACCCAGTACTAACTGAATCAAAATCGCTAGAAGCACTCAGCCCTGTTAGCTTTCTGCCACTGTCACAGGACATCAGAGTTAACCAACTTAGCAGGAGGAACAGCTTGTTTCTGGCTCACAGTTTCATGGGGTCCAGGCGATGGTAACTTGGCTCTGTCGCTCTGGGCCTGTGGTGCCCCAGTACTCATGACAGGAGTATGCGGCAGAGGAGGTGTGCTCAGCTCATTATGCCAAGAAACAGAAAGGGAGGAAGGGACTAGGGCCTCAATATCCTTTCCTTCCGAGGATGCATCCCCAATAATAATTTCTGTCCTCTTGACCCTACCTCCAAATGATTCTGCATCTCCCAGGAATGTCACACAGACTGCCAGCCAAACCTTCAACACATGGGCCTCTGAGGGACACTCAAGATGCAAATGATCACATCAGCTGTGAGTGTTTCTCTAACTCCCCAGAGATTCCAGTCAGCAGCCAAGTCTGTGAACCAGGGCTCTACTGCCATGGTGCTCAACACAGATGTCTATCAGAGTTACCTGGAACACTTGAGATCCTGGCCATATGCCACTTCCACAAGCCTGAGCCTGCAGGATGTACTTTTTGAGAGTTTTCGGGTGATTCTGATATATGCCAAAGGTTAAAAACTGCTGCTTAATTAATAAATGCATCTTCAGGTAATCTCCTTCATTTGTGGAAACTGCAAAACCCATGAGGGGGAAAGAGTTGCATTTAAATCACCTTGAAAAACGAGGCAGTTTTCACCTATTTTTGGACATTGTTACCCAGAACCTGTGTTTAACCTGGCTGCCAAATTAAGAAAAGAAAATCCACAAGCATCAAAGAGCCAGTTTGAAAGTGTAGTTACAGTAAGGTTACGTGTGTTTATGGGAAATAACACAGGAGCAAGATAATATGTTATCTGTCACTTGGCCAGTGGGAAACATTAATCTTCTTCTGGGAAAAGAGAGAGAGAGAGAGAGAGAGAGAGAGAGAGAGAGAGAGAGACAAACACACACAGAAAAGAAAAAAAAATGCTTCCATATGAGTGCTTCTTCCCATCCAGATAGACCAAAGTTGAAAAAGAGGAGTTTATAGTCAGAAGAAGAAAAAGTACACAGACACGGAGCTCTGCGCCAGGCGCAGTGGCCTGTGATTTCCCCCCACAGGGCAGCATCTCCTGGGCGGGAGGCGGGAGGCGCTGTACTCAGGGGGCCCAGGCCTCAGAAGTGCAGCCCAGAACCTGGACTGGGAGAGGTGGGAAGAGGGAGTGCAGGTCAAGGGGGAGTGGAATGCCAGCTGCAGACAGGAAATACACAGGCAAGCAGCCAGCAAGGCAGACACTCTTGGGAGAGGGAGCCTCCCACCGCTCCTCTCCTGCCCCCTCTCCCACGCTCCAGTTGCCCACTGATCAGCAGCCTACCTAACACAGAGCCTAATAAGGTCAGGCTCAGCTGGGCTCTTGTCAGGCTAAGACCACCACCTTTAACGGACCATTTACCCACTCAGTCCAACTCAGGAAGACAGGCTCTGGTACTCTTGTGGACAAAATTTGAACAGTAACATGGGGCCACTGTGAAGACCAAATTAGGGATGCATAAAAAATGCTTAGAACCATGCAGAGCATGATGAGGATGGACAAATAAGGCACACAGCCCCAGAGTTAAGAGCAGATGTCCTGAGCCGCACAATCTGGGCTTGACTCTGGATCTGCCAATACGAGATCTGGACCCTGAGGAAGTCACCATGCCTTGCTTGGATCTGGAGAGCTCGGGACTGACAGTGCTTTATCTCAGATGGCTCTTGGGAGGATCTGATTAATCATTTCATAGGAAGGGCGTGGCATAGTGCCAAGAACATAGTACATGCTTTTTAAGTGACAGTGACTATTATGATTTCGATGATGTGGCCAGCACAAGATTAATATGTGAGGAATTACTTAGCTTTTGAGGAGTCTGCAACTGTGCTAAGGGACAAGATGCACGCATGCAGGGAACCAGGAGAGATGAACAGCGCAGAGCAAAAGATACACAGAGTGCCTGTAATAACGCAAACAATCTTTCTCTCTAATGTGTTTTCTGACCTAGCTCCTCCTCTCCCTCCCCCAACTCATGAACAGAGAGTGAGAGGGAGGGAGGGAGGGAGGGAGAAAGCAAGAGAGCACGCGTGTGGAGTTGAGATTCTTCTAAGTAGAGGGTGCACAGTGTGGCAAGCACCTCCTCCTTTACTGCCCAAAAGCTCCTTAGTAGAGATTCTGAGCAGAGTCCCACTCTCACTCAATAGGCAAAGCTGTTCTTTTAAAATAATTTCCAGGGCTGGCCAAGTAGCTAAGCAGATTAAAGTACCTACAAGCAGGAGCAGGGGCCTGGGGTTAGATCCCAGTTCTGCCAAACCGGCCCCACCCCAGGGGCGTGATAAAATAGAGATTGAGACTGGGCGTAGTAGCGCGACTGTAATCCCAGCTCTTGTGAGGCTGTAAACAGGCAGATCACTACAAGTCCATTCTAGGAGTGAGACCCTGAACACCCTGTAGAACCCTTCCCTAAAATACAAAAAATAAAATTAAAATAAAACAACTTCCCCCTGGACAGCACTGTGGCTCCACATGTTCTTCAGATAGGGGTAAGCCACTGTCCTCAGCTCTTATGAATGCACCCTGAGAGTATAAGACATACAAGTCTCACTGCAGAAAACCAAATAAGGTAGACACAACTGGCAGATAAGGAATACTTCTGGGACAGGGAGCCTCCCACCGCTCCTCTCCTGCCCTCTCTCCTGCGCTCCAGTTGCCCACCGATCAGCAGCCTACCTAGCACGGAGCCTAATAAGGTCAGGCTCTGCTGGGCTTTTGTCAGGCTAAGACTACCACTTTTAGTGGACCATTTACCCACTCAGTCCAACCCAGGAAGACAGGCTCTTCCTGGACAAAATTTGAACGCAACATGGGGCCACTGTGAAGATCAAATTAGATATAAAAAATGCTTAAAACATCAGCCGGCACTTTCTGGCCACTGAGCTTACTGCAAGTGCCTTTCAAAATAACTCTGCAAACAGATGCTTTGCTTAAAAGTAAACATGATGCTGGTCATAAAAAATGAAAAGGGAAATGGTATTAATCACAAGGTATTAATTAATCCCATGATGCAAGATTCCTTCTGCTTAGATTACCTCTGCTTAGAGAAATATTTATCCAAGAAATGCAGACAAAGACAACTGAAGACAGACAACACACTGTACATCATAAGAGCCTGTGGGTTTTTTTTTTTTAAATCCTAACAAGGATTAAACGGCTGGCACAAATGTGATGGGGGCACGCACCAGAAAGTGGTTAACCCTTTTTTATTCCCTTCCAGGGAGGCTGACAGCTATTTTAAGCTGACAGAGTATTCACGCTGTCTGATGTACAACTTTAGGAATCAGACTAATACTGCAGCAACTTGTTCTAAGCAGGCATGCATAATGAAGATAACATAAAACCCAGCCTTCGATATACAAAAGAAGACAGTATATGAGTGTTCTACAGCTTAAAACCATGCACGGATGGTTTTTCTACAAATGGCAATTTGTAGAACCAAACAACACCAACAACAAAATAGCAGCCCATTCTGGGTCAGGCACTGTGCAAGGCCAGTTATACACAAAACCCATTTAACCTTCGCCTTGTCCCTGAGACACATAGTATGTGTAAATTCTGTTTCAGGTGAGGAGGCTATAGGAGAGGTTACTGGTCATGCAAGAACCCATAGCAAGTCAGAGACAGAGCCAGGATTTGAGCCCCAAACAAAACAATGGCTCCTGAATCTACACTACGCTATGCTGCCAACCAAATTCATGTTATAAAAGTTATAGAAGAACAGCTGGGCATGGTAGATACCATTGTAATCCCAACACTTGTATGGTTGAGGCAGGACTGCACATTTGAGCCCAGCCTAGATTATACCACGAGATCTTATCTCAAAAAAACCAAATGTATAAAATAACAAATTAAGGAAAATTCAACTCATTAATTCATTAACTGATTGACAGCACAATAGTCGAAGATAATTTTTTATAGAAATGACAAAAAATTACCCAGTCCTGAAATTGGCCATATGCTCTACACTCATCTTCTAATTCCACTGGATTCTATCACTGGAATTTCATTTAATTTAGGAAAAAGTGATTATTCAGCATGTCAAGTAGAAGGAAGTGGCTCTCTGAGAGGTAGTGGTTGGGGGAGATCAGAAAGAAAGGCCATGGCAGGGAAGTGTCTCCAGTCACTAGGGACAGAGCCAGACGAAAGCAGAAGTAAGTGGTCAGCAGGAGACAGCAGCCAAGTAGGATACCTGCCGTGCTGGGTGACCCAGGAGGGCCCCGGCCATCCTTACAGGGAACATTTTAGAAATTATTTTCTTGCTTTCAAAATACATTTTCTATAAGCAAGGAACTGTCCTTGGCACTGCAGAAGACACGAGGGGGCAGGGTGACACAGACCAAGCAATGGCCACGTAGACAGAAACACTGTTCAGGGACAAAAGCTCTAATACAAAGCAGGGTTTTGTTAATCCTTCCAAATTTTGTTTGGGTTTTTTTGTTTTGGTTTTTTTTTTTGTTTTTTTGTTTTTTTGTTTTTCGGCACTGGGGATTGAACTCAAGACCCTGCACTTGCCAGGCAAGCACTTATTCTACTAGGCTATCTCCCTGGCCCTCAATCCCTCCATTTTAGAGAAAACAGTCACATCCACTTCACTGAATGATACATGAATTGGGTGGAAAATCACAGGGAGGATTTAGGGAATGGTGGATACTCCATACAGGACTGAACTTAGCATGATTAAAGAATATTGTTCAATATCGAGCTAGGAATTTTTGATCAACTCTAGGAGGCTTAGAACTCTTCATGTTTTTGAGTGGAATGATAACACACTTCTGGAAAATTAATAAAGCAAAAGCTTATGGGATTGGGAAATCCAAGCAAGAATGAAGCACTAGGGACCTTCAGAAGGTAGCAGGGTCCTGGTGAACGGTCCATGTAAATGAATGAAAGCAGTGCTCCTACATATCAGGCCTGGGTTCCCGAGAGGATCGCAGGGTGGTGAAAGGATGAAGTCAGAAGAGAGATTTGATTTCCAGTTTCTTGAGCAATAGGATCAGTAACCACTGGGATAGGCGCCTAATAGGAAGCCGGAATGAAGATCTGGTCTCTGGGGTTAGAGACCCAGGAGCCAACAAGAGCAGAGTTGATGGAATCCAAAGGAGGAGGAGGTCAAGAAAGGGAGCAGGAGCGACAGGTGAGGAGTAGGACCAGCACCATCAGAGGGGCAGTGCCTGGCCACCGGCGAGCAGGTGCAGAAAGCCAAATCACAAGGGCAGGCTGCTCAGGAAAAAAAAAAGAAAGAAAGAAAGAGGACAGAGAAGGGGGACAACAGAGTAGAATCATTTCCATATGGCAGCCACAGCTGAAGTCAGAGGGTATGCCAGAAATTCGGTCACCTCTAAGAAACTGC